>JAEIFU010002240.1:0-47840 GCA_018904235.1 Lordiphosa stackelbergi
TTTGGTTGTTCGGGGTTTCTTGTAAAAAAGCATGGATTTAACTGTCTGTACAAAAACAGTGTGGAAAGCGAGTTCCAAAAGTAAAAACCTCACCTTCTAGGTAGAAATAAGATAATAAAATGCACTGAACAGTTTTTAATGTGAAATATCTTTTTATTTCGAAGGAAGATTTTAGTACGAGTAGAAATTTGATTTAGCGTCACGTGACGCTATGGTGAAGAACTGATTCAAAGAGGGGTAAAAAGGTGAAAATGAAAACCGCGGCTACAAAGCAGTGACTAAACAGTGACTTAACAGTGAGCTAAACTCTGACCAAACAGTGACTTAACAGTGATCAAAGAAAATCTAACATAGAAGCGCACGTTGCTGCGTCGTCAACATTTCACTCATATATTAGTCAGTTATTTGCTGTTATTTTGGCTCTCTGAGTCATTTTTTGGGCTGTTGAGTAATTTTTGTCACTATGTGCGTCTCCCTCTAACAGCTTGTTTGACTCCTATGTCGACAAAATTCTGAGTAAAATTTTGAGTTGTCACACAAATGAATATTCTCTTCGTCAGATGGAGTTAACATCACCCAAAAAAGGGAGGTGTTTCAAAGTGCGCTTCTATGTTAGACTTTCTTTGCAGTGAACAGTTACTGATTGACGACCAAACAGTGACTATACTGTGACTTAAGAGTACATAAACAATAACTAAGCACTGCTTAAGCAGTGACTTTACAGTGACTAAACAGTAACTAAACTGTGACTGAACAGTGACTCAACAGTGACCAAAGAGTGAATAAGAGTGACTTTGAGTAACTAAATAGTAACTAAACAGGGACTAAACTGTGACTTAACAGTGACTAAAGAGTGGATAAGAGTGATTTAATGGTGACTGGCCAGTTACTTAACACTGGCTAAACAGTGACAAAACACTCACAGCACAGCAGAGCTGTAATGTATTCATTACTTCCCGTATTTAATTACTTTTCATTACTAAATATTCAATTTTTCTGGTAATGAAAAAGCAATTCCTGATTACGATTATTTAATAATCCCAAGCTAATAATAGCAATCATTTAATTGAATTTTGGATACACAGATATTTACAATCTTTCCAATTTTAGACTCTCTTCAGAAAGAGAACAATTTACATTTTTTATGTCTCATTTCGGCATTGACTACCCTGTGTGACTACTAAAGGATGGTTGCGATGGTTTAATTGTCTTAGAAAAATTGCATTTCATGGTCGGGGAATCTGATGAAATTCAGCAAATTGCTATGGCGAAAGCAGTCAAATATGCCTTGACACATAGAAATACCATGGAGTCAAGAGAACATACATATAATTCGACGAATCCAGTAGGATAACAAAAATCTTTTTGCAATTTGATGACTTCTTGTTGCGGTGTCCAAGTACCCAGATGAGGTGAACTCGCAACTTGTACTACTCTTTTAAGTCGTCATAACTATCTTTGGTCATATGAAAAATTTGAAAATTTGGCGATTCTTTTAAAAGTTCGATCTACAACTCGTATTTATCCGTCTGTTTGGCCAACCATCATACAATAAATTTGCCAATTTTGCAATGTTTTGGACTGTTTTATCTACTACTTTTATATATTTTATATATTTACTAACGGCTGTGCTTTCGTTGATATTCAAATAAAATTTGGCAATTTTCGCGGTTTTTGGTCTACCTCAGTGCAATAAGTATATTCGCAAATATGTTTTCGTTTCTCTCTTCCTCAATAGTAACAGAACATATGTTTTAGGTATGCAAAAGTCTTTTTTGTTATCTATTTTTAGAATGCTTTGCATAATTCTTCTTTGGTCATCATTCTTAGTACCGTTATCACACATTTGAGTGGCGAGATTTGATTTTCTTAGGAAATAAGTTTATGTGCAAAAACCAATTAGTGTGCATTTAATGGTCGGCGTGCAACAAATTGGATGTGTTTTGATAAAAAATGAAAAGTTGAGAGTAAATTAAGTAGTTGTTGCAGAAACACAAAAAAAATTTTTTTAATTTTCCTAAGAATGCCGCGTGGAACACATTTATCAGCTGAGGAACGCGGACGAATCCAAGGATTGAACGAAGGTGGGGCTACCATCACTGAAATAGCTTCCAGAGTGTCTCGACACAGAAATACGATAGCTAATTTCTTAAAAATCCAAGCTCCTATGGTCAGATTAAACGCAGTGGCAGACCGAGCCACATCGACGATAGGTGCAAGCGTGAGATTAAGCGCCTGGCTGTAAACAATCAAATGTCTTGTACAGGCATTAAACGTCATTTAGAGCTCAATGTCGGTAGAAGACGGATCCATCAAATTTTAACTGAAAATTGTAACCTTAAACATAGTTCCCGGGTGGCTGTACCGATGCTATTGCCACGCCATCTTAAGGCTCGTTTGGCGTTTGCTGACAGGTACAAATTTTGGACCGAAGAATTCCGAAACGTTATTTTTTCGGATGAAAAAAAGTTTAATCTTGATGGTCCTGATGGCTGTCATAAGTATTGGCGTGACTTAAGAAAACCAAGAGAAACTCGCCATAAGAGGAATCACGGCGGTGGATCACTGATGATTTGGGCCTGTTTCGGATATGCAGGAAAGTCTCGGCTATGTTTTATTCCAATAAGAACAAACTCAGAAATCTATATTCAATTGCTGGAGAGTGAATTAATAGATTTTGCAGACGATCTTTACGAAGATAGATGGATTTTCAACAGGACAACGCTCCAATCCACACATCAAAAGCCACAAAGGCTTATTTTTCTTCAAGAAAAATACCTGTACTGGAGTGGCCGGCTATCAGTCCTGACTTGAACCCAATTGAGGACC
Organism: Lordiphosa stackelbergi; assembly: GCA_018904235.1. Taxonomy (NCBI): domain Eukaryota; kingdom Metazoa; phylum Arthropoda; class Insecta; order Diptera; family Drosophilidae; genus Lordiphosa; species Lordiphosa stackelbergi. The sequence continues at coordinate 2,830 of JAEIFU010002240.1, forward strand.
TCTGGGGTATCCTCTCAGCCAGGATTCGACTCAATTCAGCATTTAAAGTACGCTTTGCTTGCAGAATGGGAGTTAATAAGCAATGAAACTCTCCAAAATCTGGCAGATTCCATGCCAAACCGCCTTGCAAAAGTCTTAGAGGCAAAAGGAAAGCACATTAACTATTAAAGTTGATCAAAAGTTTGAACTGAATACAAAATTTTAAGAACTATATAAATGCACATATACTTATTTCCTAAGAATGAAATACATTTGTTAATAAATATTGAAGTACTGTAAGGCAGTTCTTAGTTACTGGCTCTAGAGCTATAAGTAAAAAATATACTTGGCTTGAATCGTTTGGTTTAAAACAAGGTTTTTCCAAAAATGTTAATGCACATATACTTATTGCACTGATTCTTAAAGTTGCGTCTTAAATTTGCAAATTTCGCGGTTTTTTGGACCATTCAAGTCCAGGTTATCAACTATCTGAGTGTCAAATATCATCCCAATCCATTAAGCCATTTGTGTGTGATTGCGTCACAAACGGACAAACATACAAACTGTTACTTTTATTATATTAGTAAAATAAATAAATAATGATTGTTTTGGCCGGCTCAAGGTCAGGTGTATTTTATGTTCATTCGCCGTCGAAGTAGAGTTTTAGATGGAACGCAACCAATAGATAATAGTATTGACGCGTCAGTTGGGAAGATATTTACTTGATCCGTCGACAAATTTCGACATTTTTCAATGATATTCAATGCTTAATAAGATAACGATTAACACGCTACTAACGTCGTCAGCACCAGCTGAAAGAATGCTTTTATTTGCAAATATTATTAACGTTTAAAGACGCCATGCCAAATCCGATTATTTGTTTAAAAAATTAGTTGTCATGAAGGTCAACATGAATTTTATTGATAATATGAAATAATCTTGTTAGTAGGACAGAATGGGGGGTTCTGAGCCGCTGGGGGTTGTGAGCCACTCGAATATTGGCCACAAAAAAAAAAATATTTAAACTTTTGTTTATGTCATGTGTCTCCCTTCTTATTACCTAACTTTTGACAAGCAACCTATCAGTCTACACCTTCTTTAAGTTCGTGAACCAGAACTTGACTTTTTTTCAAAAAAAAAATTTTTTTCATTTTTGACTTGTGAATATTATACAAAATTTTTTTTCGGAATGACAAATGTAAGTATGAGGGAAATATCTTTGGTCAATTGCCTTTTTGATAGAAATATGTTTTTTTTTTGGAACAATTTCTTTTGGTTATGTAACGTCACCAAAAAAAAAGTGAGTGCCACTTTGAAAAAAAGTCGGTTTTGACTTTCAAAGAGAATAGTGCAATGACGCGCAATAAAACAGAGGAAGAACTCTCCAAAGAATTAAAAAAACTTCAAGAAAGGCACAACAAAAGAACAGCCACAAGCAAAAAGTGCTCGTATATAAAAGAAAACAAGCCTGATGCCGTCAATCAATTTTAACTCTTCATTGATATTTCTTAATACAGAATATGAGAAAAATTGTTATTTTTTTCATTAAATAAAGAATAATGGCTTAAAAACACGAATTTTGAACTTTTAGATGGGTGGCTCACAACCCCCCACAAATTTTCAAAAATGTCAAAAAATCACTGTTTTTTCAAAAATGAAATAAAAAAATACCCAAAATTGATTTTTTAAAACTAGTGTTGAGACAAGTTTTGTGCATCTTTTTTCCAAAATAAAAAAATTTTTAAAAAAAAAAAATTTTTTTTTTTTGGTTTTTTTTTAAAAAAACAAAACTATCACCACCAACCCCCCCTCTATTTTAAAATTAAAATATTTTTTTTTTTTTTTTTTTTTTATTTTTAATTTGGCACCTTATAATTTTAAATAATTCAACATTTCAAGCACAATTACTACATAATTGTACAATTGAAAGAGCTTGTGATTTTTAAATTAAGCCCTTAAGTTTAGCATCATGTTTCACATCAAAGCCTCGTGAGCCTTTGACACTCACACCCTTTTTTTATAAGCGAAACATTTCTGGCATGGTGACATGACATAAAACCAGGGACATAAAGCCCATAGGAAAATTTTCGCTCACAACTTTAAAATAAAACTTAAAACTCTTTTGGGCCTTATGACCGGTCATAAAGTCAATGGGCGTTTAGTTGCCATGAAGTGATATTCCATCTGATATTGAATAACTCACCGTGGACAAAATTTTTTAAACAAAATCCAACGTCTAATAATAACGGAAATTGGAGGAGTTTGGATGGTGGTTTAATGCTTACATATAATCCGAACTTTGAAGAAAAAGTTCTTAAATATTTCTATGGATATAAGGCAGGGGTGCTCAAGCTCATTCCGCAAGTCACGCATTCGTTGTTGTTTGACGCAAGGGAATAGCTGGTGCGTATACGGTCATACGGTACGTAAAGCAACAACAAATTCATATGAGTGCTCTCCTCTTTTCTTTCTTTTCGAGCTAAGGTTTTGTTGTTGGAGCGTTTATACCAGAAACAACAACATCATATGTGACTCTCTTCTTTCTCTCCTATTGCTCTGCCAAATTTAAAAGCAACAACAATGTTTTTTACGCGAAAAATATAGGAAAACAGTGAGGTTTAATATTAGTTTTCTAAAAGAAGTTCTCTAGAAACTATTTTTGGTGACAAGTTTCCTGCCTACCCCAGCCCAATGGCTAATTTCATCGCCAACTAAAAATTGCATCCTCCCAAAAAAAAAAAAAAAAAAACAGCCAGAGGCAATTATATCCTGCAGGAAATTAGCTGATGAAAACTACTCAGCTTAAGCTACTTAAATTGCATTATTATCATAAATTAATTGAATTCCGTACTAAATTTCCAATTATTTTATTCAAGAGTCAAGCTGTGTTAATTGAGTGGACAACCAATCGAATCGGATTCTGATATCAATTTCCATTCTATGAACAGCGAACAACAATGTCAAATTCCAATAAATACTCGGAAAAAAATGATTTCATTTTATAAATTCATGGAATTATTTGGGTGATGCGCGAACCGCAGGAAATTGTCTGCTAATGACGCGGCGTGAGTGGTATGGAATGCGCTGCATTGTGGTCAGACCAAACACACAGGGCATTTACATATTGCAAGTGTAGTGGTCAAGTGGGAATGCACCAGAAGGGGTTCTGGCGACAAATATTAATTCAATAACCATTTCCTGGCACTCACACTCCGTAAATATCATTTCAGGGGATGCGTATGTCTGGTGAGAGCACGGAAATAATGCACCTGACCCAGTTGGAGCGTGAAAGCGCGGGCGCCTATGCGTGCGGAGCCACCAACACGGAGGGCGAGACGCGCAGCTCGAGCCTGACGCTTAAGGTGCAGTGTAAGTAGCACATGTAACTACTACAAAATGTACAATCATTTCAGAGGGATTACTCACCGGAAACGGAAGCTGCAAAATAAACTCAACCTGCTGCAAACTTTATTTTTTTGGTTGGGAGTTGAAGGCGGATGGGGAAATTGCTAGAAATGATGTATGGTCCAAGCGAGGCTTGTTTACAATTGTAAAATTCCTGCTGCCGCCAGTCTAAATAACCGCCATTGATTTATTTACACGCACGGAGAAAAGTTTTGCCTATAAATTCAACACTCGCCATTTTTGCTCTGGCAACTTTTTCCGACCTGCCGCGGCAGAAGCCTTTGGCCATTCTCAGCCGGTGATTAATGTGGATTTTATATACCAGCGATTTGACTTAAAGCGTTGAAGGAAGATTTCGCCATTTTGGCAATAAGTACGTGGCCTTTGTGGCTCCGCATGTATTGTGTGTCAACTTACAAGCAAAAACCCTTTTCATGCAGTATGTGAAAAGCATTTTTCCTTTCCTTTCCTTACAGACGACAGTTTAAGTAGTTTATATTTGGAATTATGAAAGTTTCAAGTTGTAGGTAACTTTTCCTAGCTTACACACAAGCAACAAGTACAAGGCAAAGCAGTCTGAGGGGACTTTCGCATTTGAGGCTGAAATGCAGTTGACTTGGGCCATATAATAAAGCTTGAAATGTTTGTCTGCTTTGGCGTGACTTACATTTCAAAGAAGGTTCTCCTGCAAACACACACACACACACACACACATTTATACATAGACAGCATCTTGCCTGGGGCTCAGCTTCCGCATATCTGTTCCCATTTTACAGTCAAGTGAAAGTAAAGTCAAAAAACTCAACTACATCGTCTTCCAACTTCCAATACCTGGCACACAGATTTGCCGGCTCTAAAACATAAGCATTGAGCTGTGGTGGGGTGGCGAGGGGAGGGACGCCCGTTCGAGAAACGGAAACATGTTAATTACTACGCTCAAGGCTATGTAGCTGGCTCGACTTCCCTTTGGATTTATCCTTCTCGTGTACTTGTTTTGTATTTTTCTCGTTTCGTGTTCTTTTCTGTTCGCTTCGTTTTTTATTCTGTGGCCCCAGAGACGAACAGACTGTTTGCTCGCCGCGGAGGAGGGAGGGACGCGGACGGTTCAACGAAAATTTAAAATGAAAACTTTTTCTTTTTCTGCCTAACAACTTATATTTATGAAGTTTCCACTCTCTGTTCTTCCTTTGGCAGTCTCTCCCCGCTGTAAGCCAGGCACGGAGCAAACATCCATTGGAGCCATCAACATGCACTCCATACAGGTCAAATGCGAAGTAGATGCCGATCCACCCGATACGGTTAGATTCAGTTGGACCTACAACAACACACGCAACGTGTCACCGGTAAGTAGAGGGAAGAGGAAGAGGAAGGGATATAATTACACCGCTTAAGTGCTTCATTTGGCAAACCGCGAATTATCTGTCGTTGATAATCTACCTGATGCCACACTGAGAATTAAAATCAATCTAACACCTAGATGGGAAATCTGAATTGAAATACTTTAAAACGAGATTAAACATCTTAAAAGGAAGATTTATCATTTGTCAACTATAGCTATACGCTTTAGTCATCTGAGTCGTCAGGTTCCGGCAAGGTATGCAGGGTATTTGTACCACAAGACTTCGTGCAAAGTTTGGTTAAGATAGCTTTAGAACTGATTGAAAAGATACCATAGAAACTGACGAACGGAGCTCGTCACGCAGATCAGGAATATATTTATAGTAGCGAGAAATTCATATGGTGCACCATCCTAATTAACCTCTGCGCCGAGGCAATGTTCCTTTCAAATATTCAGGCCAGTTCTGGTTTTCACTTTTGACACGACTTGTCGAATTCGATTGTAGTAAAATTGTTTTTGTATTAAATAGATTAAGGCTTAAGCCCCGTACGGAGTACGACGAAAAATTCGTTTCGATACAGTATTTCACATAATAGAAACACTTTCTAACAGCACATGAGGATCAAAGCAACGCCAAAGTGTTTCTAATTATATGAAATACTGTATCGAAACGAATTTTTCGTCGTACTCCGTACGGGGCTTTGGCAAGTTGTTATTCAGTTCGAACTAAAAGTAGAATATTTAAGAAATTTCTGATGTGAAACATCTTTAATTTAAGGAGGAGTAAACTTTGATTTCAGCGTCACGGGACGCTGGGGCGCTGCGCTGACGTCATGCATATTTTGTGTTGTTGTTTTCGCGGAGTGTCCCAGGGGAAGAGGGCTGAAAGAAGGGTGAAAGAGGGTGGAAGGGGAAAAGAGTTGGAAAGTGATGGGAAGAGAGAGGAACGTGAACGAAAAGTGGGTAGGGGGAAATGTGGGGGTGACTCGACAGTGACTTAACAGTGACTAAACAGTGACTGAACAGTATCTTAACAGTGACTAAGCAGTGACTTGAAAATGACTAAGCAGTGTCTTGACTTACATGAAAATGACTTAATTGACAGTGACTTAACAGTGACTTGACAGTGACTTAACAGTGACTAAACAGTGACTTGAGAGTGACTAATCAGTGACTTGACAGTGACTAAAACAGTGACTAAACAGTGACTTGACAGTGACTAAGCAGTGACTTGAAAATGACTAAGCAGTGACTTGACAGTGACTAAACAGTGACTTGACAGTGACTAAACAGTGACTTAACAGTGACTTGACAGTGACTTGACAGTGACTTAACAGTGACTTGACAGTGACTAAACAGTGACTTGACAGTGACTAATCAGTGACTTGAATACTAACAGTACTTGCACATACTAAACTACTAACAGTGACTTACAGTACTAATAACACAGTGACTAAACAGTGACTTGAACAGTGACTAAACAGTGACTTGACAGTGACTAAACAGTGACTTGACAGTGACTAAACATGACAGTGACTAAACAGTGACTTGAGAGTGACTAATCAGTGACAGTGACTAATCAGTGACTTGACAGTGACTAAACAGTGACTTGAAAGTGACTAAACAGTGACTTGACAGTGACTAAACAGTGACTTGACAGTGACTAAACAGTGACTAAACAGTGACTTGACAGTGACTAAACAGTGACTTGACAGTGACTAAACAGTGACTTGACAGTGACTAAACAGTGACTTGACAGTGACTAAACAGTGACTTGACAGTGACTAACAGTGACTTGACAGTGACTAAACAGTGACTTAACAGTGACTAAACAGTGACTTGACAGTGACTAAACAGTGACTTGACAGTGACTAAACAGTGACTTGACAGTGACTAAACAGTGACTTGAAGTAACAGTGACTAAACAGTGACTGACAGTGACTAAACAGTGACTTGACAGTGACTAAACAGTGACTAAACAGTGACTTAACAGTGACTAACAGTGACTTGACAGTGACTTGACAGTGACTAAACAGTGACTAAACAGTGACTAAACAGTGACTAAACAGTGACTAACAGTGACTACAGTGACTAAACAGTGACTACTACTACATGCTACATGACTACTCTTACTCTTGCTACTTATACTACTATACTCATGACTTGACAGGACTTAACAGTGACTGAAGTGACTAACAGTGACTAAGTGACTAACAGTACTACAGTGACTTGACAGTGACTAAACAGTGACTTAACAGTGACTTAAGTGACTAAACAGTGACTTGACAGTGACTAGGCAGTGACTAACAGTGACTTGACAGTGACTAAACAGTGACTTGACAGTGACTAAACAGTGACTTGACAGTGACTAAACAGTGACTTGACAGTGACTAAACAGTGACTTGACAGTGACTAAACAGTGACTTGACAGTGACTTGACAGTGGTGACTTGACAGTGACTAAACAGTGACTTGACAGTGACTAAACAGTGACTTGACAGTGACTTAACAGTGACTTTGAACAGTGACTAAACAGTGACTTGACAGTGACTTAACAGTGACTTGACAGTGACTAATCAGTGACTTGACAGTGACTAAACAGTGACTTGACAGTGACTAAACAGTGACTTGACAGTGACTAACAGTGACTAAACAGTGACTAAACAGTGACTAAACAGTGACTAAACAGTGACTAAACAGTGACTAAACAGTGACTTGACAGTGACTAAACAGTGACTTGACAGTGACTAAACAGTGACTTGAAGTGACTAAACAGTGACTTGACAGTGACTAAACAGTGACTTAACAGTGACTAACAGTGACTAAACAGTGACTTGACAGTGACTAAAGCAGTGACTTGACAGTGACTAAACAGTGACTTGACAGTGACTAAACAGTGACTTGACAGTGACTAAACAGTTACTTGACAGTGACTAGAGAGTGACTAAACAGTGACTTGACAGTGACTAATCAATGACTTGACAGTGACTAAACAGTGACTTGACAGTGACTAAATAGTGACTTGAAAGTGACTAAGCATTGTCTTGACAGTGACTAAAGAGTATTTTGACAGTGACTTGACAGTGACTAAACAGTGGCTTGACAGTGATTAAACAGTGACTTGACAGTGACTAAACAGTGACTTGACTGCGATTTAACATTGACTTGACAATGACTAAACAATGACTAATCAGTGCCAAACAATTACTAGCAGTGACTTGATAGTTACTTAATAGTGACTTGACTGCGACTACTCAGTGACTTGACAGTGACTTGACAGTGACTAAACAGTGACTGGACAGTGAATAAACAGTGACTTTACAGTGACTAAATAATTACTAAACAGTGACTTTACAGTGACTAATCAATGACTTAGAAAAATTACTGAAAAGAAGCAAGAACACAGAAGCCAGTGATCTTGAGTTTGGTATTTCTGCCTGTTTTCTTCTTTGGAAAGATTCTCATTGCTAATTTATAACCATTGAAAGAGCTTGTGATTTTGAAATTAAGCCCTTAAATTTAGCATCGTGTTTCACACTTGGCCGTTCAAACCGAATGTTTGCCGAAGACATGCACCACTGAGTGTCAAATAAAGACAGTCACATTTTCCTCTCCTCTTCGGTAATCCTTGTATATTCTAGCAGCAACTTTGTATGTTTGCTCTCTCCTATGTAATAAGAAACTGGCTACACAGCTCCTCACGGGGGAGCTTCTCTCAATCTCTTGCTGTGTGCTTTAAATTTTTCGCACAGGACCTCAGTTTAACGGGATCCGACGGAAGTTTGAGAAATTGCTTTTTCATGGCTAGTTACTTAACTGGCGCTGTGTGAGGTGACCGTATGTGTAAAAGCTAGTTTCTAAAGAAAGAAAAAACTTTTTTTAATGTCGAGCGGGATCGAACGACCTCCCGCAGTACACATAACCACTGGGATGCCTCTTGCAAAATCGAACGCAATAACAAATATGTATGAGTGGTCTTTAGGGTGGACTGTGTTGTGGGCGACGAATGATCTCGTGTGCATTGGACAGCCACGAACCCACACACAAATATCATCATTAGCAGAAAATAATCGGATTTATAATTCTTAATTAAGTTCTTATAATATCGCCATACATCCCTACATCGCACACTGGCAGGTTGCCAGATTTTTGTATGCCAGACTGTCAGACTAAGTAAAATACATGGTAAATATTGACAGATTTCTCTGAACTTGTATGGCAGCAGTCAACTGGCAGGTGTTTACACGCGTGTGGCAGCAACTGGCAACTAAAGGCACCCTTAAGGCCTGATTCCAGATGACATAAAAATCAATTTTTATGTTGAAGTTCACATGGATAGAAACACTTTTTAACTGGTATAAAATCTAAATGCTATAGCAAAGCAGTCTTATTTGAATGAAGTATTGTGCCGAAATAAAAATTTATGTCATCTGGAATCAGGCCTTTACGATAAAAATGAATTTATTGAAAAATTATCAAGTGAAGTGAGTTGTTTTTTGAGTGTATGTTTAGCAAAAGTAAAAGGGACCAATCGGCACAGTTTCCGACTAACAACAATAGCTGGTGAAGGTGAACGGTTGGGTAAAAGTTATCTCTAAAATATGTACCCTCTTCCGTCTTTGAACCGAAAATAAAATTAAGACTTTGTTGTAACATTTCACTTCGCTCTGTCTGAGCTTTTATTCCCACTTTCAGTAGAATCTGTCTGTGACCTAAATTTAATGGTTTGATAAGTTTCTGTTGCCGTATTTTCACTACGCTTGAGTAAAGTGTCCTTAGTTCAAATAATAAATTGCTCAAATATACGATGCTAAGCCATTAAATTGCTCTGAAGGTTCAACTCAGACCATTGTTTCGTTCGTGAGAAAAAAAAAACTGTTACACACTTCCAATTATCGTTGTTAAATGGCAGGAGAAGCATGGACAGACGCATCTCGGGCTGCAATTATGCTTGACAAACGTGTTGCAGCTTGAGCTGGCTTTGGGCACAAAATCGAAGTTGCTCAACTATTGCCAAATGCTCGACAGTTGGCTGGGATTTGGCCAGAACAATGCCAAGGCTGACGAACAAAAGCCAAACGGGAATCAGACAGTGTACGTGACTGAATTAAATTTTAATCAGAATGTATAAGATTGTGCCTCACTCCCTCCCGCACCCCCTGGCCCACCTGGTGCCCGGGCAAACATTCATTTAAAATGCAAACCGTTTAGGTGCAAAGCAGAACTGCAAAGCCAGCACCAGGACCTGCATATGTGGCCCCCAGTCCATGTCTCAGCAGAGACAGCTGTGCACCATAAATAAAGTAATTCATTTACCGCAAAAGTTATTTGAAAATCTGCACGAAAATCCATGCCTTAGTCTCAGCCGGACTCGATCCGTTTGCTTTGCCATAAAATCTTATTTGCCTTCAAATATTTATGCTTGAGCGACTCTAATCCGTTGGCTTTCCTCAATTGCAGGTGCTCAACTCGAGAATACAATCGAATGGACTGACCAGCACGGTGACGTATCTGCCGCAGACCGACTCCGAGCTAATAACGCTGGCTTGCTGGGCCAGCAACGCGGTGGGCAGACAGACCACGCCCTGCCTGGTGCACATTCTGCCAGCAAGTAAGTAGAAGTCGTCGGAAGTGGAAGTGGATGTGCAAGATGCCCGGCATTTACCTTCATCTTCACCGCAATTTAAACAAGACGCCGGCCTCGCTGGCGGTGTCCGTGTCCGTGTCCGTGTCGGTCTGAGTATATCTCGTATGCACACATCAGGATCTACTTACATAATTGTGTGTTTGTGTGAGTGCGAGTGGGGGGAAATTGCAGGCTCCTTTGGCCAAATGTTTGCAAATAATCATCAGCCTGGACTACCTGCCATTATTACGGAAAATTTGGATGGCACGCCCTTTATTTGCATGAAGGGCGCCCGAAATGCGGCCCCATTAGGGACACGAGACTATGACTAACTGCTATCTCTATCCACCCTTCCCGCAGATGCTCCCGAGGCGCCCAAGGCCTGCGAGTTGCGCAACGATACCGTCCTCGAGGTGGTCTGTGTGGCTGGCAGCGACGGCGGACTTTCGCAATACTTCATGCTGGAGGTGGTGGGCGGCGACCCACTCTATGCGAGCGATTCAGCGGCCACTGCGGCAGCGGGCCGAGCCCAGTTCGGAGAGACGCCGGGAGTGGGCGACAATGAGATATCCACACTAAATGATCAGGTAAGAGCTGAAGCTTCAAATAGAAAATTATATTTATCAGTTGATTAAATGAAAGATTCGGTCAGCCCGAAGGCCGAAGGCAGAGGCAGAGGCAGGAGCGTGGATATAATTCACTTGAAATCCATATGGTCAATTAGTGTGCAGGACTTTTGACTCTTCCGCTTGAATTATTAATAAATATTTCAGCTCAAGCGTAAAAGGGACAACATAATTAATGCTATGGATTCGCATGCGAGTCAAGCCTTTTGGCCATACCCAGAGACTGGAACTGAAAGGACAGCCCTGTCCGTCTGGCCTAAGCGTAATACATGCTGAGTTATTAAATTATCTGTCTGAGTCGTAAAAGAGAATATCATATGAAAATTTCATTTCATTTCGTTTGGTTGCTTTCAACAACTTGGACTGGGGGCGGGGCGGAGGGGGGCGGTGGGTTGGTTGATGAAGCGCTTGCCGGACAAGTTTATTAGCAAAGTAGCCAAGCGCAAAGCATCGTCATGAAGAGAACGAACTGGGCAGAGCGTGACCCAAGCATCAGCTTTAAAGTTTCACGCTAGATAAAAAGGCACACACACACACACACACTGAGAGAGAGTGCCGCAAGGACAACATAAATTACTTACGCTTACTTGAGTGGGAATTTGTGCGTAACCAACGGAGCTCACTCGATTGTGTCCCATTACGGCAAACGGATATTCAGTTTAAAATTTCAGACACTCTTCTGCTTTTGCTTTTGGTCAGAATTATTTTTATTTAGGCATGAGTAATTATTTATGTGTTTTGGTTATGGTATGGTGGTCGACTGAAATATATCCTGTACCTGCTGCCGAAATATCCCAAACCATGCCAAAAGTATGTTGGTGCTGTATTTTCTCAACCAAAGATTTAGCTTGTTGACATGATTTCCTCTTAAGCTCGCACGAGCTTTATTTGAGCCCCGAATTTTCATATTTGAAAAACTTGTTTTTCAAACTCTAATTGATAACACATTTGGTTCCCACCAAGATCTTCATAATCCTACTTAACTTGATCTCGAAATCAGCTTGGAGAAAGAATATCAGAGATTAAACTACACTCAATATACCAACTATCAGGGGTGCCACAGAATTCACTTCGCTCTAAATTCGCTCGAATTTGATTTCGCCCTGCCACAGAGCATGTTTTCGAGTGATTTGCAAATCGCGCACTCTTGAGTCGGCGATTTGCTTAAAAAAGACCATAAAATGCATTTTAATAAAAATAAGGCTTATTGAGTCTTCAAGGGTGTTCAATTTGTAAATAATATACAGCAAAAAAATTAAATATTTAACATGTTAAGTTTATGAAATAAGCATTTTACTAAATCGCTAGTAAAATCGATAGTCAATTCGCTAGTGAAATTGGTCATTCACTGCAACTCACCAAATCGCTAGAATTACAGTGTTGCCACCTTTTAACATTTGAATGTCGAAATTAATCGAACTTCGTTTTAAAGTTAATACAATATCGATTTTTGTGTTAAAACAAAGATAAAAAATTAGCTAGCAATAATTTTTCCGTTGATCTTATGCTTAATTATTGTGCAATAAGTCGATTGCTGTCAATCTGAGTTGAATATAGTGGCAACGCCGGCGCCAAAGGTAATGACGAGAAGCCGCTCAAATGTTGGCTTTATTATTCTTCCGAAATTGTTATAAAACGAGAGCGTTAGGCTCTAACCGACTTCGATATACCCGTTACTCATGAAAAAACATGTTTAACAGTGTTCCTGCGTTCCATAGTGTGACCATCCGAAAAGTATGCAACATTTTTTATGGTGGTAGCGGGGGGGCTTGGTTCACTTTTTTGCTCATAACTTGAGAACCGTTCATCCGATCTTTATCATTACTTCGGCAAATCGATTCATTTTGCTAATTACTAACTATCTAGTAGAAGGTACGAATCGTCTATCTTTAAAACTGTGGGAGATATAACGTTTTTCCAAATTGCGGGGGCGGGAGGGGCGTGGCCAAAATTTGAAACAAACTTGATCTGCGTGCAGATAAAAGAAGCATTTGTCCCATACATGCCAAACCTCTATCTCTTACCATCTCTGAGATCTAGGTGTTCATACAGACAGACGGACGGACGGACGGACGGACAGACGGACAAGGCTAAATCGACTCGGCTGTTGATGCTGATCAAGAATATATATACTTTATATGGTCGGCAATGATTCCTTCTGCCTGTTACATACATTTGCACGACTTTAGTATACCCTTTTTACTCTTCGAGTAACGGGTATAATTAGTTATAAAGGGAAAAGCATCGAACAGATGTCCAGAGCGAAATTTGCTTGGCTTTTATGAAGGAGCTTAAAGACTTGGCCCCCAATGTCACAATGGGCGACAGGGAAGTTGCGGCAGCAGCCTGGAAAGAACTGACTTTAAGTCTGGCCAACCTATCCTCTGATTGCTTGAATTGAATTATGCGTGTCCGGCCCAATGTTATTTTCGAGCACAGCATCATTACCCTTATGATTTTGCCTACGTATATCGTCTGACTTAGAAAGACGGTCCGATGCGGATCAAAGACGGGTGCACTCCTAGCCTCTTTTTACGGATTTGCTTCTTCCCTAAATCGTCGATTGCCATCTGTCGTGCGAGAGGCATTTATTTAATTAGAGCAAAACTCTTGCCTTCAAATACGTACGCCGTTCTCTCGTATCCGTACAGCAGCTAGAGTTGCAAAGTATCATTTTTATTTTGGCGGGCGATAAATTTGAATTTTTTGTGTGGGAATAACAAATATTTAACTCAGTTAAGGAAAATTAAGTTTGTTTTGTTAAAAAAAGGACTAACCAAATAGCTTACATTTCAAAATATTAATAAAAACCGCATTTAAAGTCTTAATCTAATTTGCACCTTCGGGGGTGTCTACCCTATGCAGTCAAGTTCGAAAGGGTTTGTGAACTAGCTTAAAAATGAAATCGCTCGAAGTTCTGTGCCATGGCGAAAATATTTCAGCGATTTGGCAAATCGCTAGAAGCCAAATCGCTAGTGAATTCTGTGGCACCCCTGTATATTTAATCCTGCCTGCCCTCTATATGGGCGTGAAAGTGACCAAGCTTCCCACGCCTCTAGCACACAGCGCAGCGCAAGCAATATAGTAGACTGCGTGTCCGTCTGTTTCTCCGTCAGTTTTAAAACAATCGCACGAAGTCTTTTGGTACAAATACGCTGCGATCAACACACTTTTGTTAGAACAGTTTGAAAATACAGCGACGTAAACCAGCTCTGACCTGCTTCATCGACTTCTGGCCACAGACTGAATCTTGGCTCTCAACCACTTTTGAGCCGGTTCAAACTGGTTCGGAACCGATTTTGAAGCGAGAATAGCACAGAACCCGAGTTTACCAAAATCATTTCTAAAAAGGTGCCTTAATAATGGTAGATTCGTGTTGCTATTACAACGCACGTTGGCATGTCCAAAGGAACAGGGTGGTCATAAGTGCCTAGTCTGAGGCCAGTACATCCTAACATCTATGTGCATAGGGATATTGAAAGGTCATACGTGCTTCTGCTGGTTCTTTGGAGTACACTCAACGACAGGATCGTGCGGGTGGATGATTGGTGCGGGTTCCTAATAGGAACTTCCTATGCCATTGTGGGCTGACATCATTGTCGTAAAATCAATTTTTTGATAAGATCGCGCTTCTTCGCAGGGCAGAGCTTTCCACGTCCTATTGTAATGATTATTAATAACTTTTATGATAGAAACAATGAAGTCTTAGTCAAAACTAATAAACACGTGATTTACGTGAAATATACGGGATTCACTAAAAAAGGGCTAATGGTCCGTTTTTTTATACCCTGTACCCATTGAAAATGGGTAAAAGGGGATCATGAAGTTGTGAAAATGTATGTAACAGGGAGGTCATCAAGAATATAAGGGTGATTTTTTACGAATTATCTTTTTGGCAACACTGGTTTAAACTGCTCACGCACGTTTCCTGTTTTGTTTTCACTGTCAAACATCTTCAGTTTGGTCTATAATTTAACCATGAATCGTCTTACAAACAAACAACGCTTGCAAATTTTTTAATTTTTTAACAAAATGCGTGCTCTGTTAAGAAAAGTTAATCGCGCGCTTCTTCCATTTTATGGTCAGTTTAATCGACCCACTGAAGCGGCTATTCGGGCTATTGTGACTAAATTTCGCATCAAATTTACATTGTTGGACATTAAACCACCAAGTATCACGAAGTCCCCAAAGCGTTATTCGCCGACTTCACAATCAAACCTAACTCTGAGTGTTCGTTTGAATGTGAAAATGCAATACAAAAATCCGCTGACGGAAGATGTGGTTATCTTCGAAACAGCGATCGTTGTACGGACATACCAGTTGCTATTCCAAGTTGATGTAATTAATCTCTGTTGATTTGTGTTGATTACATTGAATTGTAACTCTCCACCGACCTCAAGCCAGCCAGATACAAAAAGTTTGACAAAAAACAGGTCGCAAAAACCCATATTGCATGAATTAATCTTCAATCATTAAATTATATGCAATCGATAGTACGGACTCAAATAAAGATTTTATGCATTTTAGTTATAATTAGGAAAAAGTTTTTAATATATTTTTTTTTTTTTTTTTTTTCGGAAAATGGTTTTTATATTTTTTTTTATTACTTCTCAACCGTCATTTTTTATCTCTTATTTTTTTAAAATTCCTTTGCGTTTATTTTTAGAAAAAACTTCCTATAGCTTTTAAAAAGGACGAGAAGTGTGCTTGCGTTGGTGAACAAAAGAACTTTCTCTTCTCTTCATTCAGTTTTGCATAAAAACACAACTGACTTTGGCTCCTGGCAGCTGTGGGTGACCGGCTATGAGATAGAGGTTCGACATGTATGGTACAAATATTTCTTATTCTTGCGGGCAGACTATGTTTACCGCCACGTTGTGTGGCTTCTAATTAAATTGTTCCGATATACACAAACTGTGGGGGGTATTTTATAGTCGTGCTTTCTTGTCTTTTTCATTTTTGCCTCCTCCGCCAAATTCTGGACACATTAAACAAATGTAAATGCGCAGTTGTGAAGTTATGAGGAGTAAATTAAAAATCTCCCACAAAAATGTTTACATCTGTTTTTACCTTCCTGAAACTTGGAATTTAATTCTTTCTTCCTTCTGCTTTAAATGCAAATCAAATTTCATTAACAATTTCTTAATGGATTGCAGAATTCTGTTAAATTCAGTTTACGCCTAGCAACTGCTCGAGTGCGTCTTCTGGGCAATTACTTAGGTTTGGCGAGAGTAGGAATCAATTCCATGTTCGATAAGTTGCCTTGGAATTGTAATTG
Source organism: Lordiphosa stackelbergi (assembly GCA_018904235.1). Taxonomy (NCBI): domain Eukaryota; kingdom Metazoa; phylum Arthropoda; class Insecta; order Diptera; family Drosophilidae; genus Lordiphosa; species Lordiphosa stackelbergi. The sequence goes on from JAEIFU010002240.1 coordinate 19,082, forward strand.
AGAGCAGGCCTGTTTGTATTTGTGCACTTTAAGGTACAATATCGAGGTCCACTTTGTTTTGACACCAGAAGCTAGAGTGTTTCTTCTAGGTAAATTTATTTTGACAGTAAATAATTACACAAACAAGCTCTGCCCTTTTGTTCCTAAAGAGTAAAAAGCATAGCATACTTTTCAGCGCATGCAAATATTGTCTTGCCAACCAGCTGGCTTGTGGTGAATTATATATGTGCTTCCTTTTGTCACGGCGCCTCTCTATATCTGCATTCGGTTTATTTAATTCATATATTTATACTTTCAGGCGACATCTGCACCCATCTTTCGCATGCAGGAGAATAGTCCACAATTTCGTTTGAATAATTTAGAGCCGGGACGTGAATATCAATTTTTAGTTTATGCCGTAAACGCCAAGGGACGCAGCGAGCCGCCGGTGGTGATTGAACGCGTTCGCGTGGCCGCCCAACTGGGACCATATGGTGAGTGGAAACCCAACAAAAAACAAAACAAAAAAAACTCGTACTAATCACATAAAATGCCCAAGATATGGCGGCCCCAGCGCCGAGTGGCCGGACACATTTGCTAGTGTACATTTTTCGTTCTGGGTCACTTTGGCCAATAAAATAGGCGCTAGCTGAGTTGTCTAATTCAACGCTTGACTGCATTTTCAAATCAACGCAAGTCCGGGAAAATTGTCTTCAATCAGCCGCCGCGAAAACTTTGCACATGGCCAGGCACACGGAGACAGGACAACCTGAAATCTTGCTAGCTGCCTTCGGGGAGTTGCCGACACGAGCGTGGGCCGCCCTTTTCTAATCCACTGACTGAGCTATGCAGTGAAGCGTAAAGCATTTCAGCATTTTCCATCAATTCGTTCGAGTGAGGCGCACGCATATTACGTATACGCACACGCATACCCATACGCAGGGGCGTGCCACAACAGCCTCTTCATTTTGCCCAATGCCTAACGACATAATGCGAGTGTGTGTGTCATTGGCAAGGCCTTTCCTTGGCGGAATGGCTTCAATTTTCGTTTTGCTTAACAGCCGCCGTAGACACTTTGCTTTTATTGTTCGCTTCGCATTCGCATGCCCTGACAACAATGTTGTCATTATACTCATGCTGATTTTTATTTTATCTTCATTTCCATTACCATTTTCATTTTCGTTTTCATTTCCATTTCCATTCGCTGTGCCCGTGCCCGTGCCAGGCTCTGGCCATAAATCAGTCATATTGCCCGATTTAATGGTGCTAATTGTATTTCATACGCAAAATGTTCGATTAAATGCGGTTTGTGCGAACCAGCTAGTCCACTTCACTTGCAGCTGATTTACATGAAACAACAGCTGCCAGGAATCTGCGAGTTCCACACTTTCCCCGGAGCCACACAGTTACTTATGTATGTTAATGTGCCTGTGTCTATGCGAGTGGGAAAAACAACACAATGGTGGTTCGTAAATTCGGCCTCTGAGCACTGACTGTGATTGTACATCCCAGCACCTCCTGCCAGAAATCAAGGAAGGGCTGCTGCACTAATTTATGCGAAAATTTAACAGCTTCCTCAACTCAGCCCACGCGGCTTTTTATTATGTTTTTACGTGCTGCCTTTGCGTGGGCATAAATTTTGAACTAGGTCGCCTAACAACATTAAAGAAATAAATAAAATGACATCGAATCAGTGAACGTTGATTTAAATCAGTTTACGCAAAACTCATCAAGTGAATTTATTACATTTCTGCAACGCACGGTGGGCCGTAATGCGATTGGCACATTTTTACTTTTTTTTTACATTTAAATTACAGGTAAACACCTTGACAGAATTCAATAGTACCACGATTCAGTGGTTCGCTAATAATTTATTGTAGCGAAGCTATTTTACGGACGTTCGACTGGAGATCTGAAAATGTTGTGACTTAAAGATACCTGGTGACAGCGCCTAAACAGTGGCTGTGGCCGTGTGTGGCCCAGCGGTTAGTGTGCTGGACTGCTGGGCGGGAGGTCGTGGGTTCAATCCCAACTCCAAACATCTAGTGAAAATAGTTTTTTTGTTTTCTTTAAAAATAGCTTTTACACATCCGGTCACCTCCACCAGCTATTGGCGTCAGCTATGAAGTAATAACTAGCTATGAAAAAGCAAATTCTTAAAGTTTACCGCTCGGATTCGACGTTAAACTGTAGGTGCCTTTCTCTACTGCGAAAAATTTAAAGCACACACGCCAAGAGACTCAGAGAAGCTAGGTTTGGCCCTTTTGGGGCTGTATAGCCATTTTTACATTACCAACAGCGACTAAATAGTTACTTGACTACGACTAAACAGTGACTTATCAGCGACTAAAGAGTGACTAAACGTTAAACTAACAATGACTAAACAGATGACTTTACACTGACTAAACAACACAGATACTTAAAAATTGTTAAACAGTGACAAACAGTGACTAATGTTAACAGTGACTAAACAGTGACTGAGCAGTGACTAAACAGTTGCTTAACAGTGATTAATCAGTGACTAAACAGTGACTTAACAATTGCTTAACAGTGACTATACAGTGACTAAACAGTGACAAAACAGTTACTAAACAGTGACTTATCAGTGACTTAACATGCTTTACAGTGACTAAACAGTGACTAAACAGTGACTAAACAGTGACTAAACAGTGACTTAACAGTGACTAAACAGTGACTGAGCAGTGACTAAACAGTGACTAAACAGTGACTAATCAGTAACTTAACAGTTGCTTAACAGTGACTAATCAGTGACTTAACAATTGCTTAACAGTGACTAAACAGTGACTAAACAGTGACTAAACAGTGACTTAACAGTGACTTAACAGTGACTAAACAGTGACTAACAGTGACTAAACAGTGACTAATCAGTGACTTAACAGTGACTTAACAGTGACTTAACAGTGACTTAACAGTGACTTAACAGTGATTAACAGTGACTAAACAGTGACAAACAGTGACTAAACAGTGACTAAACAGTGACTAAACAGTAACTTAACAGTGACTTAACAGTGACTAAACAGTGACTTAACAGTGACTAAACAGTGACTAAACAGTGACTAAACAGTGACTAACAGTGACTAAACAGTGACTAAACAGTGACTTAACAGTGACTTAACAGTGACTCAACAGTGACTAACAGTGACTTAACAGTGACTTAACAGTGACTAAACAGTGACTAAACAGTGACTAAACAGTGACTAAACAGTGACTTATTAGTGACTTAACAGTGAATTAACAGTGACTAAACAGTGACTAAACAGTGACTTAACAGTGACTTAAACAGTGACTAAACAGTGACTAATCAGTGACTTAACAGTGACTTAACAGTGACTTAACAGTGACTAAACAGTGACTAAACAGTGACTTAACAGTGACTAAACAGTGACTTAACAGTGACTAAACAGTGACTTAACAGTGACTAAACAGTGACTAAACAGTGACTAATCAGTGACTAAACAGTGACTAAACAGTGACTAAACAGTGACTTAACAGTGACTAAACAGTGACTAACAGTGACTAAACAGTGACTAACAGTGACTATACAGTGACTAAACAGTGACTAAACAGTGACTTAACAGTGACTTAACAGTGACTAAACAGTGACAAACAGTGACTAAACAGTGACCAAACAGTGACTAAACAGTGACTAAACAGTGACTAAACAGTGACTTAACAGTGACTTAACAGTGACTAAACAGTGACTTAACAGTGACTTAACAGTGACTAAACAGTGACTTAAACAGTGACTAACAGGTAAACAGTGACTAAACAGTGACTAAACAGTGACTTAACAGTGACTAAACAGTGACAGTGACTTAACAGTGACTTAACAGTGACTAAACAGTGACTAAACAGTGACTAAACAGTGACTTAACAGTGACTTAAACAGTGACTAAACAGTGACTAAACAGTGACTTAACAGTGACTTAACAGTGACTTAACAGTGACTAATCAGTGACTTAACAGTGACTAAACAGTGACTAAACAGTGACTAAACAGTGACTAAACAGTGACTAAACAGTGACTTAACAGTGACTTAACAGTGACTAAACAGTGACTAAACAGTGACTAAACAGTGACTAAACAGTGATAACAGTGACTAAACAGTGACTTAACAGTGACTAAACAGTGACTAAACAGTGACTAAACAGTGACTTAACAGTGACTAAACAGTGACTAAACAGTGACTAAACAGTGACTAAACAGTGACTAAACAGTGACTAAACAGTGACTTAACAGTGACTAAACAGTAACAGTGACTTAACAGTGACTAAACAGTGACTAAACAGTGACTAATCAGTGACTAAACAGTGACTAAACAGTGACTAAACAGTGACTAATCAGTGACTTAACAGTGACTAACAGTGACTAAACAGTGACTTAACAGTGACTTAACAGTGACTTAACAGTGACTTAACAGTGACTAAACAGTGACTTAAACAGTGACTTAACAGTGACTTAACAGTGACTAAACAGTGACTAATCAGTGACTAAACAGTGACTTAACAGTGACTTAACAGTGACTAAACAGTGACTTAACAGTGACTAAACAGTGACTAAACAGTGACTAAACAGTGACTTAACAGTGACTTAACAGTGACTTAACAGTGACTAATCAGTGACTAAAAAGTGACTTAACAGTGACTAAACAGTGACTGAGCAGTGACTAAACAGTGACTTAACAGTGACTTAACATTTGCTTAACAGTGACTAAACAGTGACTAAACAGTGACTTAGCAGTGACTATACAGTGACTTATCAGTGACTTAAAAATTGCTTTACAGTGACTAAACCAAAGACCAATATAATCTCTAAGATGCCGAACGGCCATATATTGGTTTTGCACTATGCATTTATTTTTTTGGGGGTGACGAAAATCCCCGCTCACACAAAGTTGAGAGCGTAAAAATCTAAAAATAGAATGCACTTCTGTGTGAGTAAGCTTAAGAATACGTGGCACACTAAGTCGGCTGTCGCTGTATGCGTACAAAAAAGCGGCTGGCTCTAGAGCGTCCTCCTCGGCTTTTCGAAGCCAAAACTAGCTCCGAAATCGTGTGCAATAAATCGTAGGTGTACCTTTCTAATGTCTTTGACTAAACTGTGACTATGCAGTGACTTATCAGTGACTAAACAGTAACTTAACAGTTAAATTTACAATCAGATTTATCTTCGTAAATCGCTTTAGTCGTAACACCTCATAAGGCTGCCTTCACACTGCTCGGCACATGACCCATGATATCTAGTAGGCCTTCATGTCCCCATGAAGTTCTATGAATTTACATGCTTTTCAAATTAAAAAGCTAACAAAAAGCAGGACTACTATAATATCATGTCTTATGTGTCGAACACTGTGAAGGCAGCCTAACCACCCTTTTTATTTGTTTAATGATTTTCAGGGTCCGGTTTCGAAAATCCAAAGAATTAATCAGGCTTCCATTTTCAGTTTCCCAATAGTTTCGCGAACTTGTAGAACTTTTTCGAGATCGGCTGAATTCCTAGGGAAAATTTTGAATTGCTTTAAAAACTTTGATGAATGTCTCAAATATATGAAGTCGGATGTTAAATCAATCAGCAAATTTAGTAAGGAATATATAAAGACTGATGACAGGTTTATCAAGAGATCGATGGGTACAATCAGGAGATGTACCAGATCAACACGGTTTCCTTAAGGATCATCCTGGTCTTTGATCTGTTTCCCTTTACGAGGGTTCATCGGAACCGAAAGATGGATAAGAATTATCTTAGGGAATTGATTAAGGTGGAAGTCAGTGAACTAAACCGAACCAAGGTTCGATTTAGCACTTTCGAAAGATGTCGGTTCTGGTTGGGGTTAGGTTTATCAGCTGGAAAACGGTTCGGTATAGACCCGGTTATTGAATTACTCCAACATGGCCAGTACAGTAGTAAATAGTAAGTGAGGCCCTCAAATTCGGCCAAGCAAATGCTTCGACATAAATTATGCCATTTTAAGTCATTGTGGCCCATCGTCCACACACTAAAGCATTGAGAAATAACCAGCAAAGTGGCCACTTGAGCTGAGAGAAAAGTAGCAAATAAATAAATGCTGCAACCGTGGCGAAGCTTGGCAACTGATTAAAAAACAAAGCGAAAAGAAAGTTGATGGCGACGGGGCAAAGGCGATGGCAAAGGCCAGGCAATAACAGGAGGCAAGAACAAAAATTAAATTGAGCCGCAGGTGTAGGCAATTTCCACTCAAACGCTCACTTCAAAAGCCCAGCGAGGAAGCTGCCTGATGTTGGCAATGTTTCAATTCCGAGGCCGTTGCTTTGACTGCCCGCAAATGGAGCGGAAATGCTGCCTGGGAAGAAGGTAAGCGGCTGGCATTAACGAATGTCTGGCATAAATCTTGCCAGGGGATCATCTTACACAATCAGTTTGCCTCTGCCCGGGCTCTCAGCGCACACATTATGTTGCAATTTCCCTCGGCTGGCAAATCTAATAAATATAAACAATGCCCGGCCATCACTCCCCGCCGCCACATACTCGTATCGTGGCTCATAATTGGCAAAGCTTTTTGTGGCAAGCGCCATAAAATCCTAATCTGCAGCCATAAGAAAGGGGCAAAGCAATGGAATGTCTAGGCCTTAATTATGGCCGGGCGAATTCTAATTTTCAACACAATTGGCCTCAAATCAGTTAAGCGAAATCCGGAAAAGTAAATAAATAAACACGCAAACGAGATCAAACTAATTTCAAGCAAATAGCAAATCATTGTGAACCCTCTCAACTACTATCTCTTCATCTCTCCCTGGCAGATGAATCCATTCTCTCGGAGGACCCAACGCCCGCGGAAACCACGCACCATGTGGGGGGCGGCGTCAGTGGCAGCAGCAGCGGCAGCAGCTCGGGCAATGTCGGCACCGGCGCGAGCATTGGCAGCGGACCAGAGAAGCAATCAACCCTGCTGATACTGGCCGCTGTTGTGGCCATAGGCGCCGTCATTGTGACGTCAATTATAGTGGCCGGCATCGTAGTTGTCTGCCGGCATCGACCGCGACCACCTGAGCCGCAGGAGGTGCGCAAGAGCATGCGGTAAGTGTTTGCCCCTCTCTCTCTCCCTCTCCCTCTCTCTCTATCCTTTATGGGAAAACTAATAATGAAATTGTATGCGGTGGGGTTCTGTGTGTGCAGAAATAATAACGAAATTATTTATGTGCGGCACGTGAATGAATCGTAGCATACTTTGCTGCGCTGCACTGAGCTTATTACTTGGAATGTAATTAAATGTCTGTCAAAAGGCTGAGTCAATCGCTCCTCACCGACTCAAAGGAAACTGAAGTCAAGCTCGTTAGAAAGCAGCCCATCGATTAGCCCAGCCTCAGGCCCTCAGCCTCAGAGCACATAAAAGAACGAGAACAAGCACGCACCTGCCCAGTAAATTATGCTTAGACTGTAATTAAATTAATTAAACCGGCACCCGACGACAACGACAACGACAATGACCCAACCTGAAAAAGAATCACCAGCGCACGACACCGGAAACGAAAGCCGCCGCAGCCCAAGTGCCAGTTCCATTTAAGATAGGAAATCAGTGAAAAGGTCTCGCCCCGCGCCAGGGGAAGGATTGTAATTAAGCAGCTGCTCAGCTACAACTCGTTCATTGGCACTGGCTAATGAAAGATAAACACGCTGCCACTTTGTACCCGCCCTCCCCCTCCCCTCCCCACCATATGGATGTTAAGCGCTGATTATCGCCAGTTCCTCAATGGTGAAATCACGCTACCACTTCAAAGCAAAAGGGCGCACCAAATTGTAATTATAAATAGTTTCGAATTTGAGATCAAAGACAGCCACATGCGGGTCATTAAATTGGTCTGACCGACTGTCAAATAATGCCGCGGCATAAATATAATTTCAGGCTGGGGATGGGGCGGGTGCTAGAGCCCCACGTGCGACCATGCATAAATTTTAATGATTTACCTTTTGTGCGCAAAAGTATTAGTGCAAATATTTGAGGAATCTGCATGCGCGTGTGTGTGTACCAAAAGTTTTGACTGATAAGGGCGTGCATGTGTGTGTGTGTGTGTGCGGCTTAATTAGCATTCCCTTTTGGCAATCAATCTGTAGGTACATAATTAACATTGGAACTGCAATTCGAATGGTCCAAAAAAGATTAAAAAAGCAAAAATAAAGAGAAAATGAGGAAACTTTGACAATTTGTTTCTGTGTGGACAAAAATTCGCATTTATAATTTATGTAAATAACTCAATAGATGATTTGCATAGAAATTCAAAATAAATGCAAGCGGATTGCAGTAAAAGCAGGGATGGGAATAGACACTGATTCGGTTCGGTGGTTAATAAAGTTCTAACACGCGACTCTGCAACTCGACAGATGGCGAGCTAAAAAATAAAGCAACTAGCTGCTTTTTGCAACATTTAAGCTACAAACTAAGAAAACTACCTACATATCAAATAACCATGAATCGATGGCAAACGTAATAAAAATATTTTATTTTATATCTCAGAGATGGTAAGAGCTAAGGTTTGACATGTATGGGACAAAGTGCTTCTTTTATCTGCCACCCAGATCAAGAATTTAAAAAAACCTTCTATCTCCTACAGTTTAAAGACCTCGTACCTTCTAGAGATAGTTAGTAATTAACAACATCGATTTCTAAGAAATAATAAAGATCGGATAACGGTTCTCCAAGTTATGAGCAAAAGTAATAACACCCCTCCCACCTAAATATTCTACTTTTCGTGTCACAGTAAGAACGGGGAACACTGTTAAACATGTTTTTCCATGAGTAACGGTATATTGAAGTCGAGTTAGAGCCGCTTTACTTACCCTGTTCTTCCCTCCAAATTTTTTTTTCTTTTTTCCTTTTTTCCCTTTTTCCTCTCTTTTTTTTTTTTTACTACTCACTTCCTCTCTTACAAAAGTTTTTCTCACTAAACCTATTTATCCGCCCGCTCATTCCCATCGCAGCTAAATGCCATAGATCCGATTTGGAGACTAAACGGCATTATGTTTAGCATATCATTATTCATATCATTTGTTTGGTGTGAGCGATAGCATTGAAACCAAAAACTTTTCAGGGTGCCACAGAAATCACTTTCGCTCTAAATTCGCTCGAATTTGATTTCGCCCTGCCACAGAGCCTGTTTTCGAGTGATTTGCAAATCGCGCACTCTTGAGTCGGCGATTTGCTAAAATAAGCCCCCTAAATGCATTTTTATATAAATAAGCCTTATTGGTTCTTGAAGGGTGTTCAATTTGTGAATAATCTACATCAAAAAAATTAAACATTTAACGTGTTAAGTTTATTAAATTAGCATTTTACTAAATCGCTAGTAAAATCGCTGGTTAATTCGCTAGTGAAATTGGTCATTCACTTCAACTCACCAAATCGCTAGTATTTCAGTGGTGCCACCTTTTAACATTTGAAGTTCGAAATTAATCGAACTTAGTTTTAAAGTGTATAAAATAGCGATTTTTGTGTTAAAACAAAGATAAAAAAATTAGATTAACTAGCAATAATTTTTTCGTTGATCTTTTGCTTAATTATTGTGCAATTTGTAAATCGATTGCTGCCAATCTGAGTTGAATAAAGTGGCAACGCCGACGCCAAAGTAATGACGAGAAGCCGCTCAAATGTTGGTAAATTTTATTATTCTTCCGAAATTGTTATAAATAAAATTAATTATAAAGGCGAAAGCATTGAACAGATGTCCAGAGCGAAATTTGATTGGCTTTTATGAAGGAGCATAAGCACTTGTCCCTCAATCTCACAATGGGCGACAGGGAAGTTGTGGCTGCAGCCTGGAAAGAACTGACTTTAAATCCGGCCAACCTTTCCTCCGATTGCTTGAATTGAATGATGCGTGGCCCAAAGTTATTTTCAACACTCCATCGTTTACCCGTATAATCTTGCCTACGTATATCGTCTGATTTAGAAAGAAGATTCAATGCGGACCCAAGGCGGCTGCACTGTAGGCGTCTCCTACGGATTTGCTTCTTCCCCTAAATCGTCGATTGCTATCTGTACTGCGAGAGGCATTTATTTAATTAAAGCAATTATTTAGCTTACATTTTCGATCGCCGTTCTTGCGTTACCGTACAGCAGCTAGATTGCAAGGTATCATTTTTTTTGGCGGGCGGAAAATTTGAATTTTTTTGTGTGCGAAATAAAAAAAAAATGTATCTCAGTTGAAGAAAATTAAGTTTGTTTTGTTTAAAAAAGAACTAACCAAATAGATTACATTCAAAATATTAATAAAAAAACGCATGAGAAGGCTTAATCTAGTTTTCACTTGCGGTGTGTCTACCCTACGCAGCCAAGTTCGAAAGGGTTTGTGAACAAGCTAAAAAAATGAAATCGCTCGAAGTTCTGTGGCATGGCGAAAATATTCGAGCGATTTGGCAAATCGCTAGTAGCCAAATCGCTAGTGAATTCTGTGGCACCCCTGATAACATTAAAAAACAGGTACTCAGACGCTGGAAATTTGGTCGAAGCGGAAATTGTTTGATAATTTCCAGAGCCGCTCCGACAATGTAGAGCAACAACTTTCGGATGCATTTTGTGTGTGGCTGGAGGTAGAAGCAGTGTTCTTTATTTTGGCCTGTGGGAACAGAACTTGACCACTGAGACGTACTCCTATAACGACCACCCAAAACGCATCGGAAGACTAGAATTAGCACATTAATCCAGTGGTGATAAGCCAGCTGCATGGACCGGAGGCGGAAATGTTTGTAAATTTAAATGTTTTTGTGTAATGGAAGTGTGTTGCTGATTTTTTTTTAGCAAAGAAACATTAACTTTGTGTTTAATTTCGAGACGGGCGCTTTCAATTCCCTATCACAAGTACGAAGGCCATTACCAGTTTTGGTGGAATTAATAAGGTGAAGCTAGGCATACATATATTGGCCCTCAGCAGAGGCCCACCTTGTGCTTAGTTAAACCACATTAAACATCTATGATTGTTAGAAAGAACTCGCACTTCCACACTCGAATAATGAACAACATTAATTCGGTTGAATTATCTTGGGAATAAGCCTCAATTCAATTTAGTACATGATCATGGAATCACGTGCAAAAAAAAAAATTGAAAATTAAACTATTCTATTCTAATTAACAATCTCACTTCTTCATTTAATATGTGTCTACAATAAAATAGATTGCTATGCAAGGTAGACATATTTGAATATTTCCAGATTTCTTCGAGTTATCAAAAGTTGTGTTAGCAGAACCGCACACACAAGTAAAGGTACGGTCCCACAGGCAAATAATTTGGGCAAATATTTTAAAATATTTGCCCATTTTTTTTGCCCGTAGTGGGAACACCAAACAGTTTGCTCACAAATATTTGCCAAGTAGGCTTTGCCTATGTTTGTGCACCAATAATTTGAAGCAAATATTTGCCTAATGGGTACACGTGGGAAGACCCTCGGCAAATTTTGTTTGCGGGCTTGCGAGTTTGCTCTTCCAAGCAAATTGTATGAGCAAACACGGCAAATATTAAAAAAAAAAAAATTTGTTGACTTACGCTAAACCAAAGTTAAAGATGTAGCTGCAAGAAAAATTGCATATAATTCACAAGACCACAAAATAAAATAAGTTCGTAATTAAAAATTATTTAATTATATTGTATTAGCTATTTTTTCTATATAAATATAAATAAGAAAGAATTTCCCCCTCTAACATCAGAAGGGCCGATTCGGGATGCGCACACACTCAAAGCCTCAGTGTTTTTGGCATTTGCTGCTGATGTCGGATTTTGCTATGAGCTTGCCTTTGGGATTCCCAAGCGTTCATAGCAATTCTGTCGTGAGGTAACTTTTGCCAACACACTATGGACAGGCGCAGACAGCTGAAGAATAAATTGGTATTCATGAAATAGCGCTATATTCACAGTCAACAATATGGACAATATCCATAACTTAATGACCTAGAGCCTGCCTAAAAAAGTTCTACGATTTTCAATCACAAAGGTCACTAAAACAATCACTTCGTATAAATAAGAAAAATATAAATTGCAGCTGATATGGTCTGTACTTTCGGTTACAACTTCCGATCATACTGATAGCCGAAACAGTGAACAATTGCTTGGCAAGATGCAGCAAAACAACTACAGAGCTCAAACCATTATTGAAAATACAAAGCAGTCGAGTTCTACTACCAGGACATATGCATATACCACATAATGTTCTGGTAGACAAAAAGCAAAAAAATTCTCCAATGGAAGGTCACTTCATAGTAGTAAACTGGAGTCTTCATTATGCAATCTGTAAAATCTACGGTGCTATAGAGGACGACTGGGATAAGGAGTACGCCGAACCCGTAGGAAATAAACCAAGAGGATTTGCGATTTATTTCTATTAATGGTATTGTGTGGAATTCGAAAAACCTACTGCAATGACCGATAGCTATCTTCACTTGCCAAAAAGCGCAGTGTGACCATTAATCGACATGTGACACAACTAAAACATATTAATGTTAAGAGCAAACAACTTTTCAGTCGATGTTCAGCAATATCAGAGCTGGTTTGGCACACCAATACAATATTATTTTTTGGTCTTGCTTTTCTTGACAATCCTGTTAATGTCCATGTTTATGAACCGTATTGCCGGACTGGGATGATAATCGACAAGAAATGAGGAATGAAACCCAAAATTCGTCACGATTCGAACTCAAAGAACCGAATTTGGCTTGATATTTTAAAATTTTTTGCAAAGATCTGGAGCCTCCAAATGCAACTCATTTTAGAGCTTTAAGCAGCAACCTTACCCACACACTGTTTCTTCTTCTTCTTGCTCGAGTACCCATAAATATGCAGCTCCACAGCATAAAATCATTATGCAGATAATTTTATTACTGTTCATGCCTATGACTTTTCTGTTGTGTTATTTCAAAAAAACTTATATTGTTTGCTCAAACAAATCAGCCTACTTGATTTATAAATTTAGTGGATTGGGCAAAGAAAATGTATAATAAGAATTTTCGGCCAGTAGGTGTATCAAAATCGCTCTGTTGAGGAACCACAACACTGCTGGTAAGATTTATTGCTTTGCCGAGGAACGAGTCGTAAGCAGTGCGATAATGTATAGATTTAAATAATTTTCAACACTTGCTAAAACGAATGTTTTGTAAAGCACATTCAAAAATCTACGTTTCCCCTCTTTTCGGTTGATTCAAACGTTTTGTTTACAAATTATATGAGTGAGCAATGCCTTTATATTAATAACATTGCAGAAAAATGCATATCTGCAGCGTCTTATGGGCCGGCCTTAGTCGAATGATAAAACAAAATCGTTTCGGGTTTCATGGCTTCGCCTTCAACATTTTTTGTGTAATGAGCGGTGGACAACAAATTGAACGCCTTGTTCTTTTTTGGCACGTAGATGCAAACCAAAACAAGACTGTCACAAAGACCAAACACAGTTGAAAGGACTGGTCGATCTGGCGCTCTTCATCGGTTTTGTGGGAATACATCTTTTGTTTGGTCGAATGGTGCCAACAAATGCGAGGCCAATAGTAACCAATCGTAGAGCGTTGTCTAATGTTGTAAAGAAATTATCGGCTATCATTGTTCTGCCGCTGTTAGTGTAACGATTTGCAAGATACATCAATACATTTTCACCTTGTCTCACCACTCGCTCCTTTATCCTTTCCAGTGTATAATTTTCTTTGCAATGGAAATTTCATTTTCATTTTCTAGGCCCACCGCACACAGACAGCGGAGCGGAGAGTAGCATAGCAGCTTTGGAAAATCAAACGCAGAGAGCATATAGCGAGCCCGCATACCAACAGCTTAGCTGAGCGGACCATTTTGTACGTAAAATTCGTAAGCTCCGCTAGCTCTGCTCAGCTCCGCGGTCTGTGTGCGAGATACCTTATGCCATAAGCTGCTCAAACTGAGCGGGAAAAGACGCTCGGCACTAACAATACACACATATATGTATGTGAATACATACCTGCGTGTGTTCTACGTGGACACATAGGCCATGCGAATCAGAATATGTAATGTAAAACTTATGGGGTCTAGCTAGGCCTTATGTACCCCTTAGGAGGGGTATCTGGAAGCACGTTCATCAATATCTAAATTAGAAGAGTGTTAAATCAAAGCTCAGGGTTAAATGCTGTACAGCTTATCTGTGGGCCTAATTACTATTCCATGATGCTGACCAATCTTACTGAACAGCAAAAATTCAGTTCGTGTTATCTGCCAACTTTCTGGCCAAGTTCCACCGTTTTTGTAGTTGTTCCCCAGTTGGCTTTCAATTCAGAACACTTTTGGTTGATCCTTAAATTCCACTCTGTCGCCTAGGTGGGCAGAAATCAGCCGGCGAACAAGTCTCCCAGGTCGACCACTTTGTGTTGTTATTTTTTGCACAAAAATGTTCCCACTATGCAAAAAGTGGGCAACGCTTGGGGAACTATTAGCACAACGTCGTCGTCGTCGTCGGGGGGTGTGTGTGACAAACTTTTAATAGATTTCTGCGACATTTTTTCTAACCTTTTCTCCACCTCTCTCTCTCTCTCTCACGCTATTTTGCAGGCCGGCGCGCAACGATGTGCCCAGCATGTATATCGAAGAGGATGAACTGAACGAGCTGGAGGAGGGCGGAGGAAGAGCTGCTGAGATACGAGCACGTGTGACACCGGCCACCTCGCATCTGTGCGGCGGCGGTGGACCAGGTGGCGGGCCCATTGTGGGTGTGGCCGGTCCGCATCATTACATCTCCGAGAGCTTCATACAGTACGCGCAGCCCAGTCTAAACGGTACTATTCCAAAATCTATACTCAACAAGCTGTAGTTGTAGTCCTAGCCGTAGCCAAGTAGTCGAGTAGCCAAGCATTTGCATCCCTTTTGAGTTTCGAGTGGCGTATGCACTTAATATTAATTTGTATTCATAGTTTAAGTTGATTGATTTGTATCATACATATGTAGCACAACGATTGCCTGTACATACACACTCGCTCACTTTCCACACACACACACACAAGTACACTTATGCCGTTACGTAGCCATTATGTAGATTAGTTCAATTTCTCGTCCACTCTCAATGCAAACGAAACAAACTGAATAAATTGTCAAAATGGTCAGTGGCATTTCCAAACATTAATTATTTATTTATTTAGTTTGTTGATTTGGCAAATATTAATTTTTAGTTTGCCATCATCAAAACAGTTCTGGGGCCCGGGCGGGGGTCATAAGATGGGCGGTCAAACGACATAATTGAAACGATGAAACTATTTGTCCTTAATTAAGCATTTGCCAAAACGTACAGTTCTCTTTATAGCTCTAAACAAAATGGCTCGACTAATTTGTGCATTCATTTAATTTCATTTGCCTTGAGTTTTAAGTAATTTACCAATTTACCCTCTAGCCAGGCACTCTTTCTAGGTACTAGTTCTCTTCCGCCCCCCTCACTCTCTTATCTCCCCTACAAGTCTGTTGCTCGTCCCGTAGGTAGCCCTTTCAACTGTCCAAGTCCTCAACTATTCAATTTGTAAATACCTTGCCCAGTATTTAAAGCCATGTAGTTCCACGCCAAACTGCTAAAGTTTCCTTCTCTTATCAAAAACTGTTACCCACCAACCAACCAACCAGGAGGCGATGTGCTGTTACCCTTACTTGTCGCAACGGCCCACCGACGGGCCCCTCCATCAAGCACCACGAATGTGGTGGTGACCCTGCCCCGGCTGTCCACATCTATGCAAAGTAAATTTTATGTAACCAAATCTGTGCAGCAATCCGTAGGACAACAGCAGCTGGCCACACACAAACAAAAACTGCAGCTGCAGCTGGGCAGCCATGTCTGAGGCAATGCCAGAGCATATGTTCAAGACCAAATCACAGCAAAAATAATTCGAATGTTTTTAAAATCCAATTTCCAGACAATACTCGTACCATCGTCTGCTTCATTGCGCATTTTAATTTGTCATCCTTTGTTTGGTTTTAGTTGAACCACTTGCTGTATAATTTTATTTATTGTCCTTGTTATTGTACACACACACACACTGAACCACTTATTCGAATAGGTTTAATTTATATTGCATAGGAGTAGAGCGATCCAAGTGAGCCACACACTGAGCCCAAAGAAAAAGAAAAGAATTATGACCGTTGGTGAATTCACTTGACCACCGGCCATCTTAACCAGCTATTGTTGCCAGCTGTGAATTAAGTAAGCCATGCAAAGGTTTCTTCCTTAAATTGTAGCTCCCTTTATTTTGTGCTTAAACTAAGAAGAACTCTAGCCAAGAGATTAAGAGAAGCTCGGCTTTGTGACCCAACTGAGTTGAAGATTGGCAGCCTTGACGATTACTTCAACTTGACTACCAGGGGATATTCTCTTGCTAAAGGCCCTGATTCCAGATGACATGAAATTTATTTCGGCACAATACTTCATTCAAATAAGACTGCTTGGCAATAGTATTTAGATTTCATGTGAATTTCGACATAATAGATTTTCGTGCGCTTTGGAAATCGGCCTTCAATAATCAATTTCATATTCAATTGTGGGCCAAAGTCCAGTTGAAGTATTCCTCTAAAAGTTGAGAATGCCGACCGGAGACTTCAATATCAGTCAGAGAGCTGCAGCCTAAGCAATAAACGCTAGATTCTCTACGGACTTGCGAAGTAACAATACGTTTTTTACGAAAATTGAGGGAAGAATTTGCAGAAGTAACAAATTCGCCACACTTAACATTTTGCATGTTTCTGGCTTAAAATTAATTTAACGCAAGAGCACATATGTGGAGTCAATGTAAATAGGCTGTGGGTCAAGTTGTAATTTAAACAATTTAACTAATATTGAGGTCACTAAATGTCACGTCACCCTTCTTTAACTTTAAAGCCATTAGCGATCAACTGAAAATCTCCGAATTTAAATAAAACGAGAAAGCAAAGCTAACAGCGGAAACTAAAAATTCCAGTCATACATCTGTATGCTTTAACGACCTTTATGATTATAATCAAACCATCAATATTAAGCTGGCTCTAGGTCTCGTTATGCTTTCACATAACTCCAAAAAGCAGGAACACACCACAAAGGAAGATAGTTGATCGTGCAGCTGTTTCATTGGTATCTCTACCAAATCGTCAGCGATCTTCGCTTACTTCTACTGGAGCCAATATCTCCTACGCCAGGCACGGCGTTGCGAAACTAAACGATAGTTTCATTTATAAAAAACCCCGTATGAATGCTATTATGTACTCAAATTATAATTATTGGTTACTGTGTTAGAAGCGGGAAGGAAATCTCTATCACTAAAATAGCAAAGCCAAGATTAGGAACACACACACACACATAGGGTACTGGCAGAGCAACGCTGTTCTCGTTTGCTGTCAAGTCGCTTAGGAATTCCCAAACGATTATGGTAGCTCTGGCATGGAGTAGAAGATTTTGGCTCCAGTACAAGTAAGCGGTACCAATGCAACAGCTGTACGATCAACTAGTCTCCTTTGTGTGTGTGTTGTGTTCCTGATTTTTGGTTTTATGTGAAAGCATAACGAGACCTAGAGCCAGCTTATTACTGATGGTTTGATTCCTGGCAGTCTTCATACAAAATTGAAAGGAATTTTTAGTTTACGTTTTCGTTGCTTGTGTATCCAGCAAAATGATGGAAATCCACAGTTTCTTATCGATAGTTGGCATATCGACTGCGTGTGTGGATTGAGAGAACTGCTGATATACAGCTCAGGAATATATTCCGGATTGCTTGTTTTTTTGGAAGTCAGTACCTAGGTGGGAAGAAAGAAAGATATAGGGCTCCAGTCGGAAATTCCTACCCATACACAAGAACAAGGTGGGTGCTAACTCTTTTAGCTGGCTTACCTTTGCGCTTCGAGCTCTGGTGATCAAGAGTCTTCCCAAAGCCTAGTACTGAGACAAACTAAATCGTCCGCTAGCAGAATCGACAACTTATTCCGATGGGTGGGCCAGAGTACGGTGCAGTGTGACTGTTCAACGCCAAAATTCCACCAATGATGCAACAAAGAAGGTGAGGCGCTTTTGGCACACAAATTTAGTATGTGTGTAGAAACGAAAAAACGCAATGAAGAAACAACAAAAACAAAATAGCGATCAGTGCAAAAAAAACCCCACCCTTTAAATTCCCGTCGGCAAAACAAACAAATGCGTGCGCTCACACAACCTGTCGGTTCAAGTGGGAACTGCACACTAAAATTTTCAGACGCAAGCTGACAGTGCTCTCAGAGAGCGAAATACCACCAAAAGTGAAACGGTCATACTGCGCTGATTTGCTTGCGTGTGCATTTAGTTAATTGTTTTTGTAAATGTTTAGGGATTTTTAGAGGATATATGGAATGTAGAAGTCATGGGCAATGCAAATCAATCGATGATTTTTGTCGAAATTTTGCTGCTGACATTCCGACGGACCGTGGTGGCGCTTCTACCTGTCAAGTTAGCTGCGCTACGAGTAATCCGATAGGTATGCACGGAAAATTTAGTTTGTGTGAGCTGGACTGAGCGTAAGAGGCCGTAGGAATTTTTCGAAAGCTTTCCGTCACCCTCTTTTTTATTTGGAGTTAACACCCAGCGATAGCGATTTAAGCGCTGATGCCGGCCTTTTATATGCTTTGCTCTCTCTCGACTTACGGCACCCTGAGCTTTTTGTAGGGTTGCCCTCTATAACTATCGATTATTAATTGATATCGATCGACGGCGCCGATGCTTTTCGTTAAGTTGAAATTTTAATCTGCCCCTCTCTTGATTTGTGCGTGCTGGGACAGTGCGTCACAAGCTCATTGTACAACAAACAGCAAACGGGCACACTGATTTTTTTTTCAAAATTCTTTCTAATTTCTTTCAATACATTTAGTTAAAACTTGATAATATTGGAAAGCTTAATGGTAGGGCAATCAGAAGTCTTCCCATTGGCTTAAAATATAAAAAATCTATGTTACTTTCCTTGCAAGTAATTGTCGAAGCAATCACAAATGGCTTTTCCTCGGAGTTCCATCGGAATTTAATTAGTTGCTTCTGAATAGGTTAAGTGCCGAGTGCCGAGAAAACACTCGTTCTCTTTTCTCTTTTGTTGCGTTAAAATGAACCGAATATCAAATAAATAACTATGGCTATGCGCACGCCTCGCATATGCTTGCGCATAGCACTAGCTTTCACACACATCCCATATCTAAGCCTAACAACTACTTAATATGTGTTCTCTTCTCTTTTGCTTTCCTATGTTTCCTGCGTCGTCTATAATGTAGATTTTGTTGATGGGGGACGAAAAATTTCGTTTGAAAATATTCACTGGCTTTGTACTCTAATTTCCTGTGGTTGTTGTTGCTTGAGAAATATTTTGTTCTTCTGTATGGGTGTCTACACGACCTGTAGCTGGCTCCCACCCGACATTTTCTTGAATTTTTCTCAAACAAAAGTATTGAGAAAGTTTTTCGTTTTCGGTCCGTAAAAGTCTTACCTCTTGCTGAGTTTGCGGCAGCAAGAAAAAAGTTCCCGATATACGTTTTCTAATCCGTTCTTTCTCCACACCGAAAGCAGATCAGAAACTGAATCCTTTCCAATATATTTTCGCTATCGGGAAAGTGTCAAGAGCGGATTCGAAAAAGTGTCGTAATTGTTTACTTTGGCAACAATTGATAAGAATGTATTGTTGCCCACATAAATAGATAATTCCAGAATCCCTTCCGTCAAGCGGATGCGAATTTCGGGTCATCCGATATTTCCGACCCGCGCTCATATCTAGTAAATAAAGATTGTGGCACTGCTTGGGAACGTATAGATTCCTAAATCTTTCCCAAAAATTAAAGAGACAATATTTTTTGATAAAAACTTCGACATAAGTCCCGTTTCGTTGAACCAATAATTACGAACTAAATATCAAAACAAATTTACCTCAAGGCAGCCACTCTTCAATTATAATTTAATGCAAATTAGCTTTCCCCTCGCCACCCCTCCCTCTTAGAAAGCTCTCCACTCTTTCTGGACCCGTCTCCCTCTTCCTGCTCTCTCCACTCTTTCCCTTCCCGCACATTCCTCTCCCCCAGCGTACAATAAAAACAGATTTTGCGGACGGGACCAACTCATACTTATTGCATCATGCATTGAACCCATACCTAATTTGTGTGAGTGTGTGTCGTTCAAAACAGCTTAGCACAATGTTGCCTGAACGCAATAACTGATTTATTTGCCCCATACAAACTTTTCTTTAGCGTTTTCACCCACTTCGCGCACAAATTTTCCAAATTTTCATTTTTAGTGCGCGCCTGCATAACTGAACGAAGGTCTACGCAAAATCTTAGATCTGTAGGATAAGCAGTTTTGACAGTGGGTTGATAATATGTCAGCCTGTCAGTATGTCAGTCAGTCGGGAAATAGCAGTTCCATACAATACAGAAATTTTATTAAAAATTTTTAACGAGTGTTTAATCTGCGTCATTATTTTGCTAACTCTTTCAGCAAAGACATTTGCAAGATGCTTGAGATTTGCAGAATATTGACATAGCTTCCATATTTAATTTAACATCATTTTTGCCACGACGAACTTTTCGAGGCTAAATTAATGAACAAATTTTAGGAAATCCGTATTAACTATCGTTAATCTCGTAGGTGCGTCCACATACATTTATTAGTCGGTTTGTTATGAAATCGTCTATCAATCCTATTCACATGAGCTGAAGTGTAGCCCCCTGTTTTGTTTTTCATGCTAAAGCTTTCATTTGCGGTATTTCAAATAAAAGTTGAGTGCATTCAACATGAGCAATATTCTTTCATTAAGGCAAATATCTAATTCCACTGGTTCAAAAGTCAACAGAGTTATTCGTGCAGCAGCAAAGGGAATTTCTAATATTTAATCAAAGCTAATTGAAGTTTTTAAATTGTTGGTACAAGATGAAATAAGAGCAAGTCAATATTGAGTTTAAAGTGAATAAATGTTGAACATTCTGACAGTCAGCGTCTAAAAATGTGCTTGCTGTCATTCAGTTTATTTATGTTGGCATTTGCGTCTCTCTTCCTCCCTGTCAGTGTCTCGACTTTTGGACAAAACAGTTCACACACACACACACACAACTTTTGTATATCACAGGACAAACGCTGTTCGCTCTGTTTACTTTGCCAGCCCATGCAGACTTTGTTTTAACTTGGAATTGCATAAATTTTAATTATTTCAAAAGCACAAAATTAAAACACAAAAATAAGCGCAAACACACACACACACCCACTCAAAGGTCCTGTTCCGTTGGCATGCCTACATGTCGGCAAATGCAAATATTATTTAATGGGCAGATGTGTCGTATACGTGATATTATTGCTCCCGCTCTGTGTCTCCGACCCTTTTTTTTTATTTGGCGCACTTAAAGTCACAAATTAGTTAAATTTGATTTTGTCAGCGATTTAATTTTTCCTTTTTTCTGTCTTATTCTCCGCCTCAGGCCTGACAGTTTATAATTTATGTGCACTGGGGCCAGGCGACTTGACACGACACGACACACACATTTGACTGTCATGCTTGCGCTGTGCATATTTGTAAGACCCCTCCCCGAAAGTTGCCCTCTTACACAACACACATAAACCAAGTCAACTTGCTCACAAGACACTAACAAGTGCCAAAGTCAGACTGAAGTGCGCCCAAAGAGCGGTCCAGGGAAGCGTTGAAACTGTTGCGCCAACAGCCAGAACTGAAGGCGGCTTAGGGAGTGTAGTCAAGGGAATACCCTGCCCTAGCTAAAAGATTACTAGCTTACAAATTGATTTTATCAAACTGTAGCTAAAAATAGTTGGCATATTTCAAAAGATCTGCACTTTTGCCTTGGCAACTTCGCAAGGGGAGAAACCTTTTTTGCGGTCGACATCATTTGGAAGTAATGGATTCCGTCTCATTAGTAAACAATGTAGACTTGTCAAAATTTAATCTTCAACTTATTTGATGGGGATTTTTAAACTTTTGTTGTTGAAGACTGCTTCGCTGTTCTGTCAACAGGTACAATTATTCGATTGAGCTTGCCTGATGATGTTGTCTTTGTTACAGCTGCAATAATTTTACGCTGTTTTTTAATATTCTTTGCACAAAGCATAGCGTCCATTGTTATACTCAATCCCTTTCTTTTTAGATTTTTATTTTGCAGTTTATTTGTGAAGCATAGTTTCCAGGACGAACATAAATTCATTTTAATACAATACTTTATTGAATTAAAATAGCTGATAAACAATTTTTTTTTATGTGAAACATCTTCCGTACGGAAGATCTTAGTGGGGGTCAAATTTAATTTCAACGTCATGTGACGCTAACGTCAGCATATTTTGTGTTGTTGTTTTAGTGGAGTGTCGCAGGGGGAGAGGAGTGACAGCAGGAGGGAAACGGGGGAAAGAGGAAATGACTTGACAGTGTCTTAACAGTGACTAAGCAGTGACTTGACAGTTGCTTGACAGTAACTTAACAATGTCTTGACAACTTCTAAACAGTGACTTAACAGTCTCTAAAGTGTGACTTGACCGTGACTTGATAGTGACTTAACTGTGACTTGACAGTGATTGATTGTGACTTAACAGTGAACAAACAGTGGCTAAACAGTGACTAAACAGTGACTAAACAGTTACTTCACCAGTGACTAAACAGTGACTTGACAGTGGTTAAACAGTGTCTTAACAGTGACTAAACAGTGACTTGACAGTTGCTAGACAGTGACTTAACAGTCTCTAAAGTGTGACTTGACCGTGATTTAACAGTGACTTGATAGTAACTTAACAGTGACTTCACAGTGTGTAGACAGTGACTAAACAGTGATTTGACAGTGGCTAAACAGTGACTAAGCAAAGACTTAGCAGTGACTTGACAGTGACTCTTTAACAGTGACTAAACACTGACAAAATGTGCATTGTACATATAGAACATAAGCCCACCGCCTACCATACTAACAAAACAAACAACACTTATTATTTCCGCTCACACACGCATACAAACGCAAAAGACTTTTATTTTCTTCTTTGAGCGCAGACCGATTTATTCAAGAAACGATGTAATCGGTTCATATCTGACTTTTTGCTCAAAAAGTCCGTAAATAAACATTAAACTGTTATTTGCGAGATCTGTTTTTGACCTAAAAATATAATTTTTAAACACTTCAAAAGTGTCTTAAAAAGTTTCCCAGAAGTTTGTTGCGTATACTGGGAATCATCTCCAATGACATAAAGTAAACATATTCTTGATCAGCATGACGAGCTGAGTACTTTCTACGCAAACTAGACTCTCGTTCATCAAGTTGAAATTTTGAACAAAGTCTTCCTTTGATTGCATACTGCTTATATCGGATTGACTATTAGCAGCAAAGATACCACACATAATAGATGCTTCGCCTAATAGAAATTGTTTTTATTTTTCGTTTTGAAGCTTGATGGCGAAAAAATCTAAAAATAGAACAAGCCTTTCACAGCTGCCAAGGTCAACTTAGTTTTGATTTTAACGTTGCTCAACATCAAAGCAAATGAGGTTCACATTTTTACGACAACGCCGTTAGACTCTTATCTCATGGAAGTAAGGTCATGAGTTCGAATCCAGGTGCAGACCAGTTTTTTTTTTATCATTTGTGTGAAATTAGAGCCGTTGCTTCAATTTCATTTCTGCCTTCGGATATGGTCTTCGCCCTGCAACAACTGATGTTGCCATAGCGACATCGTGTGGCTCAGCGATTTTGTTGTTACCCAGCGACTAATGGGCGCCTCGGCTATAGAAGTAGAGAAAATGCTCAGATATTTGACCGCATTTTAAATTCACTCTGAGCCTTTGAGCTAAAATGACGGGATGAAAAAGCGGAGCAAAATGCTGCTTGCAGAAATGCCAAAAACACAGCCCAACAGTGATTTTGGTGCAGGTCTATTTTTATCTGATTATGTTAATATTGATTGCACTGAACAAAACTGTTTTTTTTATCATCTTGTTTCCAAGATATGGCGGAAAAACGAAAAAGTTGAATTTTTGGCACTCTAGGATTTATGGAGGCCACATTAGGCATAAATATGTGAGTTTATGAGCTATTTGCGATAAAGTACATATCAATGCATTTTATAAAAATCAAAGGCGCTTTATAAGTTCAGCGGAAATTGCAAGTCTAAATTGTAAAGAAAAAGTCTTTTGTTGTTATCTATTTTTAGAATTGCTTTTGCATAATTCTTCTTTGGTCATCATTCTTAGTACCGTTATCACACATTTGAGTGGCGAGATTTGATTTTCTTAGGAAATAAGTTTATTGCAAAAACCAATTAGTGTGCATTTAATGGTCGGCGTGCAACAAATTGGATGTGTTTTGATAAAAAATGAAAAGTTGAGAGTAAATTAAGTAGTTGTTGCAGAAACACAAAAAAAATTTTTTTAAATTTTCCTAAGAATGCCGCGTGGAACACATTTATCAGCTGAGGAACGCGGACGAATCCAAGGATTGAACGAAGGTGGGGCTACCATCACTGAAATAGCTTCCAGAGTGTCTCGACACAGAAATACGATAGCTAATTTCTTAAAAATCCAAGCTCCTATGGTCAGATTAAACGCAGTGGCAGACCGAGCCACATCGACGATAGGTGCAAGCGTGAGATTAAGCGCCTGGCTGTAAACAATCAAATGTCTTGTACAGGCATTAAACGTCATTTAGAGCTCAATGTCGGTAGAAGACGGATCCATCAAATTTTAACTGAAAATTGTAACCTTAAACATAGTTCCCGGGTGGCTGTACCGATGCTATTGCCACGCCATCTTAAGGCTCGTTTGGCGTTTGCTGACAGGTACAAATTTTGGACCGAAGAATTCCGAAACGTTATTTTTTCGGATGAAAAAAAGTTTAATCTTGATGGTCCTGATGGCTGTCATAAGTATTGGCGTGACTTAAGAAAACCAAGAGAAACTCGCCATAAGAGGAATCACGGCGGTGGATCACTGATGATTTGGGCCTGTTTCGGATATGCAGGAAAGTCTCGGCTATGTTTTATTCCAATAAGAACAAACTCAGAAATCTATATTCAATTGCTGGAGAGTGAATTAATAGATTTTGCAGACGATCTTTACGAAGATAGATGGATTTTTCAACAGGACAACGCTCCAATCCACACATCAAAAAGCCACAAAGGCTTATTTTTCTTCAAGAAAATACCTGTACTGGAGTGGCCGGCTATCAGTCCTGACTTGAACCCAATTGAGGACCTCTGGGGTATCCTCTCAGCCAGGATTTATAAAGGTGGGAGGCAGTTCGACTCAATTAAGCATTTAAAGTACGCTTTGCTTGCAGAATGGGAGTTAATAAGCAATGAAACTCTCCAAAATCTGGCAGATTCCATGCCAAACCGCCTTGCAAAAGTCTTAGAGGCAAAAGGAAAGCACATTAACTATTAAAGTTGATCAAAAGTTTGAACTTAATACAAAAATTTTAAGAACTATATAAATGCACATATACTTATTTCCTAAGAATGAAATACATTTGTTAAATAATAATTTTTTGTTAATAAATATTGAAGTACTGTAAGGCAGTTCTTAGTTACTGGCTCTAGAGCTATAAGTAAAAAATATACTTGGCTTGAATCGTTTGGTTTAAAACAAGGTTTTTCCAAAATGTTAATGCACATATACTTATTGCACTGAGGCACATTAAAGAACAAAAAATGTTTATAAATTAATTAAGATCTTTAACAGAATTACAGAAAATTCACTTTACTTTTTTAATCGAAAAACTTTTTCGTTTGGTGGCGAGAACTCCAATTTCGAAAATTGGCCTTGGAAGTGGAATTGAAACTTACCATCTGCGAAATTTTGTCGAAGTCGGATTACTATATCTAGTAGCTGCCATAAAGCTAGGTCGGAAAATGGTTCTTTTTTGAAAAATACCTTTTTTTTTTTGAATTTGGAGTGTTCAATATTGAAAGCTTAATATTTAAGGTTCGGAGTTGCCTTACCTAATTCTATTATAATTTCGGCCTAGACGAAGTTGGCTTTGCTTTTTCGTTAAAGAGTTTCGTTTAAAGAGTTAGTGAGAGTTTTTCTTCCATCATTTCCATATCTTCTTGGCATAATGTTTTGATGGCATACGCTGCGGTGTGCTGATGAAAGATCTCATTTTTCTTTTGCATTTGAAAATAACTTTTCGTGTAAAATTATAAATGCGTATCCTTCTGATATATTTGCGGCTTTAGCTATGTCTCAGACTTTCGAGAAGACGATTGAAAAATTGATCGTGCAAAATCATTAAGTGAATTTTTTAATGGACGCCTGAGCTTTCAGCATCGTTACTGTTAATACAATCAGCATTGATCAAGCTATTTCTTGGCTTCCACACAACAAATTCACACCCAAAATACTTCCATTTTATACCGAGGCTTGTTTAAAATGAATAGCGATGTTACGGGCTGCGTATATGCGATTTTCGCATAATTGGTGTCGTTACGTTAATACTTAAGTCCCTTAGTTGTGCTGACATGCCGCCTTTGCCATCTGCAAAGGAATCTGCATTAAATTTTGTTTAAGTAAACCGACAACCAGGGTTCGGAATTGCTGTTTGCTCACAGCTCTCGGGAGCCAGCTCTCGCTCTCAGCTCACTACACTCGGCTCCTGGCTCTGAGCTGAGAGACACTGTGCACTGTTCAAGACATATTGCGTTTTTATTCTTTAGCATAGATCTTCCATGGCGATTGTCGCGGTTCAGTATTGTCATAAACAGGGCATCGTAGTTCTGTGTTGACATTGAAAAGCAGTTTCTTAAGTAATTAGCGGTTGTTTTACCATGGAGATCCCTTCGCTGCGAATGGCGCTCATGTATTGATCCTGGCACTTTCCACTGGTTTGAAGTACATTTTGCTTGGCATAGTTACTATTTTTGATCCTTTTTGGTATTTTTCCGCGATTGAATGACTTGTCAGTAACGGAAATTGGTTTAAAACGATTCTTATGATCTTGACCATATTCTTTAGCATTGGTCTTCCATGGTGTTTATCGCGGTTCAGTATCGTCAAATTGATGGCAATGTTATTATGTGTGGTCATTTGTAAACTCGAAAAGCAGTTTCTTAAGTAATTAGCGGTCTTATTACCATGGAGTTCCGTTAGCTTCGAATTGCGCTCATGCATTGATCCTTCCAGGATTTTTCACTTGATTGGTGTTAACGTTCTTCATATTTTACCATTTTTAATCCTCTTTGGTATTATTTCGCGATTGTAAAAGTCGACAGTCACGGTAAATAGGTTAGAATAACTCGCGAACCACACAGTCTGTGGCTCCCGGCGTAGAACAGAGTACTGGGGCTCACGAGCCGAGAGCCGGTTAATGGCTCCCAGCTCACGAACTGTGGCTCACAGCTCAGAGCCGAGTGTTGTGGCTCACGAGCTCCCGGCTCACGAGCTCTGGCTCTCAGCTCAGAGCCAGGAGCCGAGTGTAGTGAGCTGAGAGCTGCTCAGTGCTCCCGGCTCCCGATCAGAAGCTCTCGGCTCTGAGCGAGAGCCAAAAAAACAGCGAGCGCTAGGCTCGCTCGCGAGCAATTCCGAACCCTGCCGACAACCAATTCCAAATGTTGACGGTCTCATATGGTGAAGCTTCATTGGACCATAAATAATTATCCCAATGTAAAGCCAAGACCGAAAAAAGCGCGCCAGGTTCAATCGAAAGTGAAGGTTTTGTGTCATAAGGTCTTGGCACAGGAAAAAACGGCCAATATGGAATACTACCTGCAAGTTATGGGCAATTTGCGACAATTCAGGAATTTCTAAAGAACCAAAATTGGATTTTGCACCATGATAACGTCCCTGCTTATACATCGTTGCTTGTGCGCGAATTTGTTCATCTAAATGTTTGACCACCGTATTCCCCTCTTCACGTTATATCGGTTTCCAAAACTAAAGAGGGCCATGCAAAGACGAAGCTACGACACGATTGCGTTCCGAACCCTGAGGAAAAAACATTATTCAGAAAATAAGTTGCCTTCAAATTAAAATAAGAACAAGATGATCTCCAAATTCTTGGGAACAAATGTTCCAAATGTTCCTGGATTGAATAAAGTTGTTCTCAATCGTATAATATTTGCTTTAAACAACAATAAAACCAGTTTTGAACAGAGAGTTATATTAGAGAGAGAGAGAGCGAGAGTGAGAGCGGAGTTGGCTGTTGTCTTGATCTGTCTCTTGTCAGCTTAACAAAGCATCAGTAGCCCTCTAGATGTGAATCTGCAAAAGTGTTCAACGGCTGAATGTGCTGGCGCGTCATTCCATACATTAAATGCATAAGGTACCGGACTCAATTCGTTTTAAGTCCAATGCTCTCTGGTTTTTCCCCTCTGTGTACACTAAGGTGTTGATCTTAGAGCGATATGACGCCTTAAGATGTATCAGCATGTCAACCACCTTCTGATAAAATATCTCATCTAACTCTTACAGCTCTTAACTGAGCTGGCAGACTTCACAACGAAATCCACTAACCCAACATTTGGAGGCTGCCTCCACAAAGCCAAATTGAAATACATGCTACAAAAAAAAAAACAGACACACACACTTACTGTGCAGTAACTCAGGATTAAAAAGTGAGCCACTATGCATACACAGACGAGCACACTCACACATCTTTACCTGTTGGCAGCGGCTGTCATTAGCCAACATTTTTAATTGCATATAGCCGTGTGTATGCTGTTCGTTAGGCGCATTTAGGCAGTCTCTTCACCTGGGCGAATGGTTTTGACTTTTTTGTGCCTCTTCTTAGTCTTCGACTGTAGACTTGTTCGCGTGCGTCGTGGCAGTGATGTGTGTGTGTGTGTTGCTTATGTGTGCATGTTTGCGCCATTCATT
>JAEIFU010002241.1:0-47797 GCA_018904235.1 Lordiphosa stackelbergi
GTCAAAAATTCTGCATGAAATTGATTTGCAAAGTTGTTTTTTTTTTTTTTTTTTGTTTCGTATGCCACCACCTGCTGGTTTCTATTGTAGCTAAGCCCCCTCACCACCCTCCCTTCTGGGGCAATAACACTTGAAATCCACGCAATGCAACTACAACAAAGCACTACGAAAAAAAAAACCTCCCAAAACTGACTAAAAAGACAGCATCGAGTGGAGGAGCATGTGCATCAGGGGAACATGATCCATATGCATGATACGGCTGTCACAAAAGCGGGCTTAGGACCTGGTACACAGGTGTGTACTCGACGTTGAACGTTGGCTGTCAAAATGTGTGACAAGAATAGCAAAGGGAAACAACAAACAAGAACAGCAACAAAAATAAATGACAATATCCTACGGGTAACAGCAGAGATATTACCCACAGCCAAAACGAGAGCTGACTAAGCTCTGACACTTGAAATACACGTTGAGAATTGAATGAGTGAATCAATTGCTGATAGCAATATGCACTAGTGACGGAAAGTAATACAAAGATAGCTAATGTCAAGAGTTATGTTTTTGATTTTTACTAAAGCGGAAATCATAAATCTCCCAAAACAGATTTTTACACGATTTGTTGAAATAGTTTGTCTTGACATAAGACAGCGTTGCCACCTGATGCTTAAGGTGTCACGCCATAGTTTATCGATGACTAGACATATTTTTATATTCGTGACCAACACTTTTTACACTATTCAGTGGAATGTGAAAAGTATTACACATCCCTTCAAAACTATAAATTAAAGCTGAGTCATATCGACGTGCCTGGTGATTTATAGTTCGCATCCAGTGTCAGATCCACTTCAGAACATTCAATGAATCTTTCGCATTCTAACATTCTCTCTGTGTGTAATTTCTCAAGAGCTCTTCTTCCGCTAAAAGGCTAGATTTACTATCGATATGTTATCGAAAAGTCAAGTGTCAGCAATAGGAGCTCAGCAAATCGTATCAACATTTTCCATAAAGTCAAATTTCATGAAAGAATTATATTACTAACTTTTACCCCCCCCCCCTCCACAATATATATACTTTTAATTGGTCTTAGATGCTTCCTTCTATACCTTCCACCAGACATCTACTGGCATTTTTATATCTGAAACGATCAATGCGCAGTACAGCGACACCAAAACTACAAATTGTGTTACGTAAATTTCAGTAAATTCGGCAGACAATTTTAATAGTTTTCTTTACTCGACTGTAATTTCTGAGGTGGAAAATTTCAAACAGACCACAACAGACTGACTATCTCTATAATGCTATGTTCTTCTGCCATCTCAAGCATTCTCTCTTCTTCTTCTTGATTGGCCCGATGCATGCATCACAGCCGTTCGACGGTCCTCGGCCGCTGCCAATAATGTCCGCCAGTCGCTTCTGCTCCGTGCGAGCTGGGACCAATTGGTCACACCAAGCTTGGCAAGGTCTGCCCGAACCTGGTCATCCCATCTTAGTCGGGGTCTCCCCCGCCTGCCTCTTCCTCCGTAATAGACGCCTTCGAATAATAAGCTTTCCTTACTGAGTTTCTTCGTCCATCTTGGTGACATGTCCTAACCAGCGCAGCCGCTAGTTGCTTTATGCGCTTGACCAGACAGGTGTCCCCATAGAGCTCATATAGTTCGTCATTATTTCGAATGCGGAAAACATCGCTAACTTTTATAGGTCCATAAATCCTCCGAAGAATCTTTCGTTCAAACACGCCAATCGCCGCTTCATCCGCTGCTGTCATTGTCCATGCTTCTGCGCCGTATTGCAGGACTGGGATGATTAGCGACTTGTATAGGCTAATTTTGTTCTTCGCTTGAGGTCTCTCTGCTCTTGAGCTCTACTTAGCCCGTAGAAGCATCGGTTTGCAAGAATGATCCTTCGTCGGATTTCCAGACTGATGTTGTTGTCGCTGGTTATCGTCTTTCCGAGGTAAACAAAATCCTCAACAACTTTAAAGTTGTATTCTCCCATTGTAACAAATTGTCCAAGACGCAAGGACTTTTTGTCCGCGGATACAAGGTATTTCGTCTTGTCCTCATTTACCGCAAACCCATCAGTTCTGACTGCCTCTCAATCCCTGAAAACGCCCTGCTTACCGCCCGTTCGTTTTTGCCGATGATGTCGATATCATCGGCATATGCGAGTAGCATTAGATCTTTATAAATAAAGGCGCCCGTTCTGTTGGCATGTGGGCACCGGCGCAGTAGATATCCATCAGTAGATTGAAGCAGTCGCACGATAAAGGGTATCGCCCTGCCTAAAACCTTTCTTTGGTATTAAATGGTTCGGAAAGGTTCTTTCCTATTTTGACGGAGCTTTGTGTGAAATTCTCAACGTCATCATGCAAAGACGGACGTACTTTGCTGGTATACCAAGGGTAGACAAGGCTTCAAAAAACCTTGACCTTATCGGCGTGTCGAAGGCTGATTTGTAATCAACAAATAGATGGTGTGTGTTGATGCCTCTCTCATAGGTCTTCCCCGATTTGTCGTAATGGATATTTTTTATTTACCAGGAAGTTTAAAGCCACACTGATAAGGTCCAATCAGTGTGTTAATAAGCGGCTTAAGACGTTCACAAATACGTGCGACAGAACCTTATATGCAACCTTATATCTCAAGACTCATCTGACCTAAAAATGACTTCACTCCTACGTCTTCATATATACTTCATATATCGTGGTTTTTGCAGTTTTTGATTTGAAACATCTCTAATTACGGTAGGGAAGGGGTGGAAACAGGGGATGAACGAGGGCCACCTCTCCTAGGGGGTAGAAAGAGGGGGTCAGTGACATAATAGGGACTAAACAGTAACCAAACAGTTGCTAAACATTGACAAACAGTGACCAAACAGTGATTAAACAGTTACTAAACAATTAC
This sequence comes from Lordiphosa stackelbergi, assembly GCA_018904235.1. NCBI lineage: Eukaryota > Metazoa > Arthropoda > Insecta > Diptera > Drosophilidae > Lordiphosa > Lordiphosa stackelbergi. The sequence goes on from JAEIFU010002241.1 coordinate 2,901, forward strand.
TACACTGGGTGACTAGACTAAACGGTGACTGTGACTAAAACAGTTACTAAATAGTTACCAAACAGTGACTAGACAGTGACTTAATTATAAATAAACAGTGACTTAACAGTGACTTGACAGTGACTTAACAGTCACTTAACAGTGTCTTGATAGTGACCAAACAGTGACTTCACAGTGACCTTAAACAGCTCTTAAATTTAGCAACATGTTTCACATCAAAGCCTCGTGAGTGACTTAACAGTGCCTTGACAGTAACTTAACAGTGACTAAACAGTGACATGACAGTGACTTAACAGTGACTTGAAAGTGAATTAACAATGAATTGACAGTGACTTAACAGTGACTTGACAATGACTAAACAGTGAAATGAAAGCGACTAAACAGTGACTTAATAGTGACTTAACAGTGACTTGATATGATTAACAGCAATGACAGTGTCTTGATAGTGACCAAACAGTGACTTTACAGTGACCTTAAACAGCTCTTAAATTTAGCAACATGTTTCACATCAAAGCCCCTCGTGAGTGTTCACAACACTGTAACACCTAATTTTTCATGGTAGTATCGGGCTTGAGTGTCTCGTATGCAATCTTGTAGTTCAGAGTGCTTTATTACATCTGCCATGAAGCAAAATGGTATTACAGATCAAATTTGTTGCCTCTCATTTTGAGTGGCGTTCATTAACGAGATACTTAAAGTGCCCATAGGAAAAAGAGTGGTTGGGAGAGAAACGGGACATATTTCCCAATATCCAAAGAGCGTTAGTTAGAACGAGTAGCTGAATAATTTCTGACAGAAGCTAATGCAACCGACTGCAAAACTGTGCAGTCCAGATATCACAGTCCAGCGATGATCTCTGGTTGCTCCCAGAGGAGCGAAGACAATTCGCTATTTACACATATACGAACCCAACGCCTGCCGAAGCTGAGACCAAAAGAGCAGCAAACAGTTGTTCGCCAGAGTTCGAAGCGCAGGGTGGCCAACGCTTTATAGTCTGTGCATCTAATCTTCTTCTAGTTTCGAAATTCTCGCTGGGAATGCCCCCGTCTTATCTAGTGGTTTAGAGCAGCGGTGGGCAGCCTCATAGCCCTTCTTACCCGCGCAACCCGGCCCGTTATTTACCTAATTCCACGACGCAACAGGTATTTCCACAAACACACGCTGCATCGCTTTAATCGAATGCTAAATTACAAAAACAAAAATGTTGTTGTACCCTTTCCGTTATTTCTGTTGCCTACCGCTGGTTTAGAGCAGGGTTCGTAAAATGCTCAAAAGATATTTTTCAGCCATGATAATAAAACATCAATGAAAAAAATTTATTTTCACCGTGTTACTAACAACTTTTTACAGAAGAAAAACTAATTTTCATGTTATTAACACGACAATTTTTTTCACGCGTGTTACTAACACGGGTCAAAAAATTTTTGCTAACATCTGTAAAAAATCCAGAAAATTTTTCTCACAATATTTTACACACGTGAGATTATCAGAAATTTTTTTCATGGATTTGTATTGGTGTGTATGTGAGACCGCGAGCTAGCCTGAGCTCAGGGCGAGTATAAACGGGAAGGGTAAGCACACACTCTTGTGAGATCGAACCGATTTGTGTAATGACCTGCCTACAGCTGCCTTATGCAACAGACACTGCAAATATCCACATTGAGTCCAAACATTCGACTATTAAATATTTTAATTCTTAAGTTTTATGAAAAATTAACTGTATTAATTACGAATAAAATAGTTTAAAATGGTTAGCTCTTTTTTTGACTCGCAGCCCATTGAAGATAGCCAGGTAGGTGCGAAAAAAGGGAAACGCCAATTTTTTATGACCTCACAAAAGGGATATTCCCTCTCATGCGACACCATTGCTGACAGAGTTAAAGGTCGAATGTTTTGCTTCAATCTGATATTTATGGTCACAGCATAGCGCAGCTGTAGGCAGCAGGTCATCACGAAATTCACAGCCAGATCTCAAGTTTTATGGCATTCGCAAAGAGTGTGTGTCACCCACCCCCGTTTAAACCCGGCTGAGCCGACAGTCTCTCACATCTGTTCCAGAGTCCGGCGCGTCTCACATAGCCACCCCATCCAAATGCAATGAAAAAATTTCTGAAAATTATTCACACGTGTAGAAAATATGCGAGAAAAATTTTCTGGATTTTTTTACAGATGTTAGCAAAAATTATTTTCACTGTGTTAGTAACACGCGTGAAAAAATCGTCGTGTTAATAACATGAAAAAAATTATTTTTTCTTCTGTAAAAATTGTTAGTAACACGTGCGAAAATAAAAAATTTTTACAGACTGAATTTTTTCTTTTTGTAATAGTGCGTGAGAAAAAAAAATGTGTATTTTTTCCGACAAAATGGTACACACTCCACCAGGAAGCTCAAAAGGCAACACACATCTGTATACGCATCGCAACGTTGGCAAAATACCGGCACGAAAATCTAAGAACTTGGGGGTAAAATGAAGGTGACTTAACCGTGACTAAACGGTGACTATAGTGAATAACCGTGACTAAACGGTGACAAAATAGTTACTGAACAGTGAATTAATTATAAATAAACAGTGACTAAGCAGTGACTAGACAGTGACTACACATTGACTAAATTATAAATAAACTGAGACTAGACAGTGGCTAAACCGTGACTTAACTCTGACTGAACAGTAACTAAAACGTAACTAAACCGTGACTAAACGGTTACTAAACAGTGACTAGACACTGACTAAGCAGTGACTAAATTATGAATAAACAGTGACTAAACAGCAGCAGTGACTTAACAGTGACTTAACACTGACTGAACAGGGGGAACAATGGGTAAAGCGGGTTTTGGCATACTGTTCTTCTGTTGATGATGAATTGATCCCCAAAGCTCATTCATGTGATTTTTCAGGTGATTTTTAAAAGTTTCAGTTAAACCAAAAGACAAGGAGCTCTAAGAACATGTCTCTTAAGCTTTTCGAACACTGAATACTTCAAAAATTGTGCCCCCTATGAGTACGTAAATGCCTTCGAGCAGTGAAAACAAACTAAGGTCGGACGATATTGGGTTAGTTGGGCAAGTCCAAATGAAACCTCTTGGGTCTTCTGTGGCTTCTGCCTATACTCAGAGTCGACAGCTTAGATTCAAAAGATTTGCCAATAAGTATCACTTGGCAACAATTAAACCGTTTGTTGGTACATAGGTGGCGCCACCATAGATAAATGGCTCCAGCTGATGTTGAGTTTTAATTGATACGCGTAAATTCGGATGGTTTTGCAGAATTTTAATATTAAAACAAATTGAATATTCAATTTATCCAAAAAGATAATATTGTTTGCATTTGCAAAATTAAATTCCGCCTATCAAAATTGGAAAATTTGAAAACGATTTGAAACCAACCGAAAGAGCTTTCTGGGACACCGAGAATTAGTTGATATTGACGTTTCCCAAATGTTGCTTATGGCAGTGCAGAACAGAAGAAGACAACCCAGCCTATGCCTAAGGAAAACTTTTTGATCCTCAATAAGCTTTCGTCACTTGATTTATTGTTTTCCATATTAGATGTTTGAAATGACTCGGGAATTTACAAAGAAGCCTCTCAAGCTTGACCTAGGTCTTGCCCCCATTTTGAGGTCATAGCAGTTATTGACACTTGAGAGCCAAAGCCCAAAGGCCAGATATCATTAGCTCTATACACAAATGTAAACATAACTCACACACCCACACACCATTAGCTGGCGTATCAGCTTTCTATATTTGTTTCGCATCGTGTCAGTTGGCATTTGCGCATTCATGGAATTGTTATTACTTTACCCAATACACAATACCCGATGCGTTTGTTTGTTTGCCTGCTTTTCCTTTATGCTCTTTCTCTCCGTCGTCTATATAGAAATCGCTGATACTGCGCAAATAAATGGCACGGCATGACGGGATATGACGATGGTTCTACTATATACCACCTGACAATAAGTATTAACCCCATGTGATTTGGGGGGTTGGGTTGGGTTGCATTTTGCGTGCATTTCCTTTCTTTAGGGATTGGGTGCGGGTTTGGGTTTATCTGTTGTCGGTTTGCTGTTGTGTTCCGCTTGTGTTTATGCTGTCGCGTTTTTATCGTCGTTGCAGTTGCATTTCATTTTCATTTATTTAGACAAAGCTTTTGGTTCTTGCCTCCCGCCATGCTCTGTGCCATGCCGTGCTGCTTGCTTGCTTGCTTGTTTGTTTGTTTATTTGTTGTTGTTATTTAGAAATTTATCGATAATTTGTCAATGTGAATTATACGTTAAGGGTATTAAGTTGCCATGGCAAAATGTACAAATTTTATGTTTTTATGGTTGCGACATGCGATATTTGTACGTGTGTAACAAATGCAGTTGTCGTGTGGCTTTAGAAAATGGGCAGGAAATTATCAATTGAATATGAAAATGGGATGATAATTTCATTGTCTGATCCAAAGTCTAAAGGACTTGGTCCCTTAGTCCTCTCAACGAAATACCATTTAACATATACTTTAAACTGTAGAAATGGTATAAGTAAGCGTTTTTAGCATACGTTACGTTTCAGGCTTTTGGGTCCTTCGAGCCGGATCCCTTATCTTAAGCCAAACCTGAGAAAAGAGGCTGAATTATCTTCAAATTTGTCTAGTTATGGTACTAGGAAGAAGAGATCAAGCAAATGATTGACTCTTCCACATCTTCCGTCAGGCTATATAAAAATTTCTTAAAACCTACCTGTATCTAGGTGTGTAAGTCTATAGCTTTAAGCTTTACAACAACATTTGTAATTCTAGAGCATGGGCTCCATTCTAGAATCACCCTCTATAAGTAAAGCTATTGTCAAAAGGCTACAAAGTGTTTCAGTATCGAATAACCCACAATCGGGCTTTTGGGTCCTTCGAGCCGGATCTCATATCTTAAGCTAAAACTGACGACAGAAGACTGAAACATCTTAAAACCCAGACAGCAAAACAATTTCTCAAAATTCCTATGTTTGTTTGGGTCCTTCAAGCCGGATACTGTACTTTTAGACAAACCTAAAGAAAGAAGGCTTATAAAAAAATTAACTTTCTAAATATTCTTAGGCGTACTTTAGCCTCAAACGTATGCTCCTCCTTTCTCATTCCTCATTTGAACTATAAATTAAAGTTCACCATAATTCACGATTTATCACAAATTGCCAATCAATTGACAACAAATTTGGCATTGTTGACACTGAACGATACTTAAACTTGATGCATGAACATTATTATCAAAACGCATAATCTCCCTCCCTCCCCCACCCAACTTCCCACTCCAGTGCTCTCATCTAAGCCCACACACAAGGCTCGGCTCACACATGCAGAAGGCAGGCAAATAATGTGCAAAGCGGAAAATCGAATACAAAACTCCACTAACAACCAAAAAAGAAAGAAAGAAAGAAAAAAAACTGAAATAATTTTTCAAATCACTTCGAGTGCAAACAAAAACCAAAGCGGAACTGATAATAAAAATAAGCATAAAAAGTTTAATGCAAAAAAAAAAAAAGAATCAGAAAAGTTTTCAGCACCAAAATGGAATTCCCCAAACACTTTTGGGGGGTAAATAAATCTAAATGAGCTTACTGTGTGTAACGGCGTGCCGCTGCTGCAAAAAAAAGCAGCAAAACAAGATTTATTGTTTGATTGTGCAGCAGCAACCGCCCAAGCCACCCAAGCCACCCTAACCACCAAGAGAAATGCCTGTCGATTTTATGAATTTTATTTTGGTTTTGAAACCATAAAACATTCAAATACCCAAACGCAACGTTGAGCCGAACACACATACTCACACACCACACACACACAAATGCTGTGTAACAAATTTTGTGCGATTTTGGTGCGAATTGAATTTTTTATGATTATAAAGCCAACATCAATTTGCCCGCATCGCTCTCGTTATACCCTGTGACCATTCAAAATGATTGAAAAAGGGTATTATGAACCATTAAAAAGTTGGAAGTGTTTTGAAAATTTCTCTAAGATCGGACAATAAACACGGACTGTCAAATGTTGGCAGCAAAATTTTAAAAGCGAACCACAAACACGGAAGAAGGGAGACTGCATCTGAGGGTTTTTTTGTTTTTAATTCCTTTATTGTTACTATAAAAACTACTATATCGGGGGTGACACAGAAACCTCTTCCAACCATTCAATTTATTACATAGAAATTTCTATTGGTTGGTTTCAAACCTCCCGTGTTTGGTTAGGAGATTTAGCAAAGCTCTTTTCGCACTAGCGCCCTGTGTCGATGGTGGCGCCATCTACTTGAAAGGCAGCGGATTAAGGGCTGCAAGTTATACCTCATGTTTGGCGCCAACAAATTTTTAAATTTTGCATTATATTTATGGAGATTATGACTTATATTTGAATTACGATTTAAAAATGCATCATAAAACATATAACACAATCAAAACATTTCAGTTAAACATCATATTAACCCATGACTAAAAAAGGGGAAATTTTTTGGCGAGAGATTCAGCCCTGTTTTTAGAGATGGAACTTCAATTGGATTTTCTAATAAAAAAAATGAAATCTCTCGATGTTCTGTGGCACTGACGGTTTTTCGAGTGATTTGCAAACCAACCGTCGGCAAAATTTCTAGAGATTTCTGTGGCACCCCCGTTTATGTACATTAGGGGCGCGCCAAGAAAGTTAATGATACACTAAATGATTGCTTTTACATAATAAATCTAAAAATCAAAATTTTGTTTGTTTTAGCCAGTTTCCAAAGTTTCCACAAATATTACGTATACGACACGTTCGCCTTATCGAAATTTCATCAACGAATTCTCCGTATCATTTTAAAAGCAGGAATCGAAAATATTTTTGGTCGGTAAACTAAGACCTAATTTTGACGAAGCGAGCCCATTTCGAACGAAGAGATGCACGCTCTTATATGGGACTACATTTTTAAGACTGCCCATTTTAGAAAGTGTGACTAATGTGGCTCGTAGTTTGGAGTTGGTCCACTAGCTTGGTTCCAGCAAGGGCCACCTTCGCATGAACGCACGGACCTTCTAGACCAGTGTCTGGCAAAACACACATGCTTATTTTGCCTTTGCATGTGTGCGTTCAGACACGCGAGAGCGCTCTCAGTTAGCACATTTTTGTTATTGCAAAAGAGAGCAGTGTACGCTCGTATAGTGTCTGTGTATTGACGCCGCTGCTACAGAGGATGGACGTCGCTTCTTGTATACACAGAAAATTGAACGGTGCCGGACACTGTTCTAGACAGATACTACCGACATAACAGTGGAAAGCATTTTGAGTGACCATTTGGGCTACCATGGGCAATTCGCTAAACTCAAGAGACCACTCCGTGGACTTCGTTTTGAATCTTTAAAAGAGATGGAGCCCGAAGCAAAGTAGGAATTGAAAACTAGACCGAAAGAAGACTTTGAAGAATGTTTTTAAAATTTTAAAAAATGTTGGCACAAGTGTAATGCAGTCGGGGAGACTACCTTAGGGGGAATAAAATGAATTTATAATAAACTAGCTCAACCCGCCGCGACTTCACCCGCGTGCAAGTTTTGAAAAAATCGTAGTAAATAGAAAAAATTGTATAGCTCTTTGAACCCTAAGTTTGTATTTAATCTATTTGTTAAAACGCAAATTCTTTTCAATATCATTGGCTTCATTTGCTTAATTTTTGGACAGTTTCGAGTTTACGGTTGATTAAAATAAATCAATCTGGCCATCAATATTACGCTGGCTCTATGTCTCGCTACGTTTGCACATAACTTTAAAATCTGGGAAAAGAAGACTGATATTTAAATTCTATCCCGTCCCGTCATAAGGGACACAACCAAATTTTTAAGTCGTGAGGAAATTCCAGAATTAAAATTTTTTCCCTTCCTGTCTAGTGAATGCTGAACTGACTATAGTATATTCTCTTCCTAAGGACTATGTAAGGAATTTAATATCAAGGGACATTTTATTTATAAGTGCGCAGCTCTTTGAACATTGAACGCAACTATTTGAACATGTGTACCTATGTGTCTTCATTATGGGGAGAAAAAGGGGAAACTTTATTTCTTAAAAATAGAAAAAAATAAGAAGCGAATTTAACTATTCTTTTTTAAAGCAGAAACAATAAATATATTTTTAATAAAGGTCACAATTCCCGCTGATTTTTTGATTTTTTGGTTTATAAATAAATTATCAGTATATTTTCCCACAGTAGTGTAGTAATCTGCACTATTTTTAGATTCTCACAAATTGGGTATTATTTTGGGCAAAAATTTTTTTTGTCTATAGACTATTCGCAGAAACGGCTGCAACCGTGATGCGCAGCACTTCAGTTAAGTTTGTGTGGGACCTCACTTCAAAGATAGCCTCTTCGTGTACGACTAAAACTGGCTTTCATCTAGAAGTGAACAGAAGTAATAGTAGAAATTTTGCAGTTATATACGATTTTTATTAAATATATATTTAGTAAATATTATTTACACATTGGCCTTGTTCACCAGCATACATCAAACATCATCTATCAAAAAAAAAACTTGATTGGCTTATGCTGAACGCTTTGATGGAATTTTTAGGTAAAAATGGTATGCGTGAAAGCTATTGTTTTGATTTTATATGACAGCTTAAATTTTGCGTTTTTTTTTATCCATCAAAATCACAAAAACTAGCAATTATGATTGCACATCACATTCGTTCACCGCAACAATCGAACTAGATATATCGATTCTTTTGTCATCGATTTGTGCTGGTGAACACTGCCATTGTCTTGGTTATATTAAAAACAATTTTTCAATGGTCATGGTACCTTTTTGTCAAATGTTATGACTTAAAACCAAGTATACGCCAACTACTAAAAATAAAACATGTAGGCAAGGGCAACAGAACGTATAAAAGATAAACTTTACATCCAACTAACTTTTCTCAAACATTTTTTGGTATTTTACACGAAAACGCATCGTTAAGGGTGTATCAGTATTTTGTTTATTTTTATTTGTATTTATTTAATAGAGTTGACAAACTTGGCTGTCAGCATAATAATTACGAGAGAAAAAGATGAATACAGATTAATCGTAATTTCGTCTCCACCGAATTTAGGATAACTTTTTTATGATATGCTCCGACTCACATCAAGTGGGCGGAGGCAAAGCAAGCTGGAAGATAGTGTGACAAAATATTAAATACATTTACCGACATCGAACCCTCAGAAGCTAATACATGGTACAAATCGTTATATAATTATAAACGGGTCATGAGATTCGAAATTAGATCTACTTATATTTAAGAAATTTGGCCGGAACTGTATTGTAGGTCTAGGTGGGATCGAAAAATTAATTTGGCTCAGTAGAAAACAATAGTCAATATGGCCATTTATTAGTTTATGAAGGAACATAACTCCATGACAGATTCTACGATCTTGCAAGGACAGTAGACTTAATAGACGGAGTCTGTCCACATACGATGGCAGGCGACAGTGTTGCTCCCAGTTAAGTCCACGTAAGGCGAACAGGAGAAATTGCTTCTGCACCGACTCAATAAGGCACTGGTATGTTGCATACTATAGTGACCATACGCATGAGCAGTACTCAAGTATAGGTCGGACAAGTGTGATGTCAAGAAGCTTAGTGGTATATGGGTCATCAAATTCCCTTAGACCAATGTTTAACAAAATCAAACACCCCCTTGGCTTTGTCCCAATGTGATCGGAAAAGTTCATGTTGTGGGCAAATAATACACCAAGGTCTGTTACCCGCGTGTATACGCTTGAGATTATGCAGGCCAAGAGAATAGTTGCCCAAAATGGGCAGAGAGAGAAAGACATGACACTACATTTAGAATAGTTAAGGTGCAGCAAGTTGTTGATGCACCAGAATGAAGGTGGTTAATGTCATTCTGTAAAAGACAATGTGAATCGGCGTCAGTTAGCTGCATACAAATGTTAACATCGTTTGCGTACATCAACAATATGGTGTTACATTTTTCCATACATCAAATGTCCGACCTAATGTACATACATACAAGCACTTTGGAACAACAAGATACCGAAAGTTAGACAGAATCATCTTAAACCTGCGGGACGGCCGCAAGGCATTGCTTCGCAGATTCGATGACACGCGTACTCTCTGATTCTACGTTGCACATCCAGTCTCCAAAGCTTAGCCATAATGGTAGCTGCGAACTGACAAGTAGCCTCCCAGTTTTCCTTCGACATCAGCATGTATGGAACTAATTTTCGGTTATAAGTTCCGCCTTTTAGCCTCAAATCTTTTACACACGAACAAGACGTGCCTGGCGTCCTTCTCCGGGCCTTCTTCGCAGCATGTGCACTTCACGCTATCATCATGGCCCAGTCTTTTCAGGTAGCTTTTAAAACATCCGTGCCCACTAAGAGTCTGAGTTAGGTCACCATGTTTTTTAGACAGCCATGGCAATAACTTCGGGATGAGGCTATGGATAGTGGACCAACGGTGCTGCCACTTCTCAATGCTCCGCTGCCTCGATTCCCGTGAACCAAAGCAGCATCTTCTGACACCGTACGGTACGCAGAAGGGATCCTGAGAGCCGCACATACGCCTTTTATATAGCTAGAGAACACCATGGAACGATGTCAGATCGGCGCCGCATATAGTCGTCTTCGCCCCTGCATGATTCTAGCTAAGGCGCTGCTTGATTTTGCTGCCTTCTCTCCGACGTACGCCAGATGTTCTCGGAAATAATCCCTTGTGTCCAAGATATTTAATGGCTCAGTTGGACTTGATTTCTGCTGTATTAATTCTGACCCAAGCTAATTCCACCTTCTTACGGCTGCTTAGTGCCCTGTCTTTGGCGCAGCTAGCTTGAGGCCCGCCGCGCTAAACCATTGGTGTATACGCTCAATGCCGCTCAATGCTCAATGCATCTTCTGTCCTTCGAAGTACTTTGCCCACAGCAACATGCCCACTAAGGGAACTCCTGAAGGAAGAGAAAGGCGGAAGACCCCATCGTAGATGACATTCCATAGGACAGGTACCCGCACGAAGCCTTGTGAAACACCTGCAAATACCTCATGAGTTTTATATTCCCTTCGCCGTGGAATACGTAAGAACTCTGCCACTGAAGTACGATCTAATTATTGCCTGGAGCTAATCCGGAACACCAAATTCACCTAAAGACTTTAGTCTACGGTTCCAATCACGTCTAGGGTGACCACCAGACAGTACTCCTTGGATCCTCGTTTTCAGCTTGAGCCCTTAATAGCACTGCGTGCAATTATGACCACTTTGTCAATCGCATCCACCGTTAAATTTGCCTTTCTAAAACCAACCATCTAAGGTACATGTCTGTCTGTGTGTCCCTTCGTGTGTCCCTAACTAATAACATTTTAACTAGATATTGCTTTAGCTTTTAAACCTTTGGAGTATATAGAAAAGGTGTAAACAGGCGTTTTAAGCATACGTTAAGTTTCAGGCTTTTCGGTCCTTCGAGCCGGATCCCTTATAGGGAAACTGCATGGACCATCTAAGGTGTATGTCTGTATGTGTCCCTTTATAAATAAGATAGCTTACGTGGACTTCTCTCACGCTCGGTATTTCCCTCACAGTTCAATAAAAGTAAACTTAAACTATAATTTCTAAGCTTTGTTTAAAATTCGCATTTTATTTCGTATTTCTTATTCAAAGGACTAGAAACACTGGAAATCAAAACCCCCAGGGTATTCTGTAGTCGTCTGTAGCTTTTATACTTGCCTTTTTTTATTACAATTTCGCAATTGTTCAACTGGAGAAAACAATTTCGAGCACAATGCAGTTTTATATTTTTATTTTTATTTGTAATGTGTGTTTGCTCATTCATTCACTTATTTCCCTTTTTTTATATTTATTTGCAGATTAACATGTTTTCGCTGAACGGGTAAGTTGACCACACTCTCACACACACAACCCAATAATGACCCAACAAGTCCAGTGCATTGTTATGCCACAATGGTTAAAGTTCGCGTTAATCGAGCATTTAGCATTTATGGTTGCCCATTATTGTGTTTTGCTATTGAAATTGAATCGGCTTAAGTGCGTCCAGCATACAATACTCCTACCGGATAGTCAAAGCAAACATAATGCAATATGAAATGCCACTCCAAATGCCTTAAGCAATTAGGTGAATTTGACTTTTGTGCACACTCAAGTTTGACAATTTGCTATATGTGGATGTGATTTAACACAAATAGTCGGATTTGACATTAGGGGTCGGCTGAGTGAGCAGAAGCGTGGGCAGAGCTTATGATGCTGCTCTATTACTTTGTTAGTTCCCAGAGAAAAAATGTCAAAACGTTAAGCGTTAACTGTATATGTATACGAATATTTTTTTAATTGACAGTGGCAACTTCTCTGCTCACAATGCCGACCCCTGTTATACCTAATACTTATTTATAAAAACAGAAATTCTGTCCTAAAGTTCGAGCCCTTTTTAAACAGCTAAGTTCTGTTCACTTGGGAATTATAAGAACAGATGTGTTTTAAAAATATTAATATTTTTCCGTTGTACTTTAATTAAAATCACGATTTCTACAAATTTTGGGCTGACTGCAGATTCAAAAAGAGTTTGGAGTTTACAAGATATTTTGTATTTGCAATTTAGGCCTACTGTAAGTACAAATAGTTTTTGATTCAATACCATTTGTTCCCAATCAAAGAATATTGACACCCCTTTAGACTATTTCATACTTAATTTAATTTACATCCTCAAAATGTTAAACACAAAACGGTATGAATTCTTAACGCAACGCTCTTGAACTTTGTCAGTTGTTTTCTCTGAGTGCGTCTATTTTCTCCCCCGATTCAATGGAAACGACAATCAAAGGTTCAGATTTTTAATCAAAACTTACCCTCAACGTTTCATTGTTATGAAAATCATTATGCATCGACTCAATGATTGAAAGCAGAGATGGGCAACTCATATTCCGCATGGCGCCGCAATTCTACCTAAAAAGCAATTGTGCAATTCAATGTTCAGCGGTATCAGCGTGCCAACAACAAAATACAAGCACCGTTAGTATGTGTGTGTGTAAATAGATACAAATGTTTGTATTTATTTTTGCGAATGGAAAGTCGCCCTCTTATTATTTTGGTGTCCACCGCTGCTTTAAAGAAAGCATTTAAAAAAAATAGATTTGAATTATTGTAATAGCACATAATCCAATTCATGTGGAATCAGAAAAAAAGGTTTATGTTCTTTGTTTGATTCAGAAAAGATCTTTTCGCCAGCGGTCGTGCAATAAAACTAGTGGCAGCTTCTCTGCTCTGTTTTCCGACCCCTGGTCTAGAATCAAAGTTGTCTGGAAGAGAGGAAACGTATTCCACATAGAAAACATTAGGTTAGGTTAGGTTGCGATGGCTGAGAGCGACAAGTCGCTCTCTCACTTAGGCCACTTTGGGCCCATTGCGATGCCATATTTAATCCCTGTTTTAACCCTTTTTAGTACCTCATTACTGAACCATTGTGTGGACAGAATAAATTTGAGTAGAGCTGGGATCTCTAGCCCGTATGTCTGGAGTCTCCGAAATCTCCTTCTACTCAAGCCGGGGTAATAGTACAGAAAGTGTTGTACCGATTCCTCCTCTTCTTCGTGTCCGCAATTTCTGCAGAAGTCAAGTGACGCCTAGGCGTGCTGCGTATCTTCCAATAAGACAGTGACCCGTGAGGGTCCCCAACAGAAGTACTATGTAGATCCTTCTGTAACGTAAAAGTGTGTTAGTACGGTTTTGATCTAATGTTGGCCACGTGAGCCTCGCTTCTGCTCAGGAGGAAAGGTAGCGAGACGCTTTTGTGTGAAGCTTGTATGTCGCCATAGGCATCCCTATCGTGCTCCTCTCTGATAGAAGCTCGATGGTGGTACCTATTCTGGCCAGTTCTCATTCAGAGATGGCCCCCTACAAGGGGCCAGCCGGAAATACCTACCTACCTTGACCGTGAGTGTGTTAAGGTAAGTGGCAGCTTTCTGGATGGCTACCACCTTTTGCTTGGTACACACTAGAGTAACCAGGAAGGCGCAATGATAAGTTAAAATCTAGGTTGGGAGAGAAAATGCCCCCTCCTACACTAGGAAAAAATTCGTTCTAAATCTACCGAAATCAAGCCCATTCGTTGACAAAAGTACAGTAATCCCGCATTTTCTTGAACCGTAACGGTTATTATGAACATTTTGTGCTCACTTTATGAACGGCTTGGGCATGTTTTAAGAACATTTCGTGCTCGCAAAATAAACGCTGAGAAAAAAATGTTTTTAATGTTTTTGTTTTGTTTCAAAAGAAAATTTAACGTAACATTTTATACTAAATTAGTTTAGCTTCTTTCTGATTCCTTTTTTTTTATTTTTAAATTAACTTTGTCTGCAGAAAGCAGGGATCGAACTCATAAACCTCGATGCTTTTTAACCCAAGAGTCGGCTACCGACCTCGCTCGGGACATTGCGGCGAACTGTATTATTAAGGCAAAGCCAAAGCTCACCAAAGTGACTGAAAGCTTTACTTGGGCGGAAAAGTCAAGAGCTCGAGTCCGCGTGTACCCGAGGATTTTTTTGTTGTTTTTGCTTATTTTATTTTTCTTTTTGTTTTTAAATATTAATAATTTTTCTAGAATGTAAAATATTTCTCAATGCGCGATTTTCGCACTGCCACAAGCAATTTTAGTAAGAAAGCTTTTTAGTGATGTTTTTCCGTGAATGTCGGGCTTGTTTTGTGAACGATAATTCACGAACGAAATTGTTCAAATAGAAGCCCGCTTTTGCTGGGTTTTGCATGGTCGTTTTTTTCTTAGTGTACTTTTTCGTCGAGCTTAGAACCAGAGCGGCCAAACTATCGAAACGAAACGTTTCTGAATCTTTCTTTGCACAGAGCGAAATACTAACAAAACCCGAGAAAATGTAACTGTAAAAAAATGAGTTCTGTTCAGTTTGCGTTCGTGAGAGCAAACTAAACGTAAAGCGAAATGCGCTCATCTTGATTTGCGGACAAAGGGAATCGGAACGATATGCAACGAGCGCGAATAGTTTGGAAACGTTTGCTGCTCAATTTGTATACACTTAGTAGTTTTTTTTTTTCTGTTGCTTACTTCTTTGTTTTTTTCAGTTTGTTGTTTTCGTTTGCTTTTATTTTATTTTCTTCAAATCAGCAGCTGAAGTAGTAACTAAAAGCCGATCATTCCGCAAACGATTTCTTAGTATACGTTTCCGAAACGTTACAAGGCAGTGCAGCTGTCGGAAGAACAATATTCCAATTGTTTCGTTTGCGCTCTTTGGCAATATAAAGTGGTTTCGTTTTCCCTGACTATTGTAGTTACTATATAACGAATCCGTTAAGTGAGTTATCGAAATGTTTTCGGTGCGACTCTGCATTACCAGTCGTTGTTTAGGGACGTGTCGGTACGTCTCTGCATGACCAGTCGTTAGTGTAGTGATACATCACCTGTCGTTAGCGCTTGTGCTCCTCACTACACTGACGACTGGTGATGCAGTACCGACCCATCACAACACTAACGACTGGTAATGCGAGTTTACCGATACACTTTCGACGGTACGTTTTGCGGACTTCCCTTGAAAATTCGTTAGCCAATACTACTACGCCGTACTACGGGTAGTAACAGCTACAAAACATATGAATAGTTTTTTCCCTTCCGCGAATCGTTAAACGTTTCGTTTGTTTGCCCGCTCTGCTTAGAACCATCAGTGTAAAGAATTCCCAGAATGAGCTAACCAGCGCGTCAGGACCAATACAAATGCACAAAATGTATTTGAAGCAATAACAACAATACGAAATGGAAAGAGAAAATCGACTTTTGTTTTTGTGTGTGTGTTAGAGCAAATGAAAATGTGTTTGTTCTCTTCGCACAAGCCTCCGCATGAGTTCACCTCGTGCCGCCGTGTATAGCGAAAAGCCTTCGGCCGTACGCATAAGCAACTTTGTTCTTGCGTTCAACTTTGCGAGAGACATCGGAGAGAGAGAAGAGAGACACATATGATGTTGTTGTTGCAAAACGGACTCTGTGTTTTGTTTTTGCTTTATGTAGGCTTATGGCGTGCATGGCACCTATACGCGAAAGCTATTTCTTTCCGTTACACAACAACAAATGCGTGGCTTGCGGAATGGGCATGGGCGCCCCTGGTGTAGATATTAATGGCGTTAGCTCTGCTGTGGGGAAGGTTGTCCCAATCGTTTCGGCTTGGGATATAGACGTCGTATAATTTGTCGAACGTCGTTTGTGGTATACAGTAGTCTGTAATTAATGGTGTACCCGTTTAGTCTTCAAGTATGGTGGCGTGTACCGAATCGCCCCTGTTCCAGGTATTGGATTCTTGTAGTCTTAAAGCTGTTGTGGTAGCCATTTAATTAGCTACGAGGTCTAATGGTAGAAGGTGAAGAATAGTATTTAGCGTAGTCTGGGGCGTATTACGGCTGTGTAAAGCCAATGTTCAATGAATGGGGAAAACCCCCATTTGCTACCAATGGCCTTTTTACAAGAGAAAAGAGCAATGGTTGCCAATGGCTGCCAGAGTAGTTTCTTGTCCATAATGACACCCACGTATTTGGCATTGTCACCAAATACAAGGCTAAATCCGTTGATTTTAGGAGGAATAAGATCAGAAATTTTGTACTTCCTGGTGAAAAGAACCAATTCTGTTTTAGCCGGGTTCACGCCCAAGCCACATAATTTTGTCCACTGAGCAAGTGCTGTCAGTGAGGGTCACACGCGTTTCTGCATTTGAGGTCACACAGCGTTCCTCTGTACACAAGCACCGCCAGTTGGGGTAAGCATTTACTACCTTGGAGTAACTCTCTTGGCTACATACCTTAAAGAGTGAACCAACGACAGAGATTTTTCATAAAAAGACTGTGGAAAGACCAGGAACTAGTAATTAACACCGAATCAAAAGCTGAAAATTTCCATATTTATATTCTGGATTTAAACTACGCTCAAAGAGTTATGATAAGCTTACTGTTATATCAGACACAATTTTAAGTCACCAGCAGAACTAAACCGTTTGTCTATGTCTAATTTCTTGTTTCATTTTTAAATTCGTTTAACTTTTTCTAAACGTCTAGCTCAACGTCACTTGGTCGACAAGTGTTAACAAGTTGATACAAAATTTAAGCTTGAAACTGAAATGAGTTTGTAAACTATTTCATCACCATCAATTAGTCCTTCTGCTTTTTTAAACTAATTTCTGTCGTTGCTCAACAAGTCAAGAAAGTTTCATCTTTGCACTTGTTTCTTAACCAACTCGAGCATCTTTGACACATTCTTAACAAACGAAGTGGAAAGTACTTCTCGTGCATGTAAATCTTTTGTCAGCCACTTAACACAACGCAATAATTTGCCCGTTAAAATAGTTCTTCTCACATCGTTTTTTAAATAAAAAAAATGCATTCAAATTGCCCAAATTGCATTTTTCTTTTTGCAGTTTTTTAAGTAACTTCACAAGTTTCATGTAAAATAATTAACATGTCAGTTTGGCTGGCTCATAAAACTTGAGCCACGCACACTTCCGTTCACACACACACACACACACACACTTGTATGGTGTGTGTTTTTTTTCTGCTATTTGCTAGTCTAGAGGCGGGAGTGAAATTCCGTTGAAAATTTCTTTTTAAGAAAATTTTCTGCATTTTAATGGCAAAAATGTGTAAGAAATCAAAACATGCCACAAAAACGAGAAAGAGGAAGCAGAGCAAACGAAGAAACAAGTTGGCTAAAACATACCAGCAACTTGGGCTACTCATG
Organism: Lordiphosa stackelbergi; assembly: GCA_018904235.1. Lineage (NCBI taxonomy): Eukaryota > Metazoa > Arthropoda > Insecta > Diptera > Drosophilidae > Lordiphosa > Lordiphosa stackelbergi. Next base: position 20,615 of record JAEIFU010002241.1, read on the forward strand.
CCGGAGTAAAAACAACAAAAAATATAAAAAAAAAAAATATACGTAAGTCTAAGAAGAAACGGAAAATCAAACGCACATAGACGAGGGGCACAGTGCGCTGAAAAAGTATGCAACAAAGGGCAATATATTAATAGAAAAGACAGGAAATAGAAAAAGGTAACCGATTATTGACTGGTGATATGCGTGTGTGCTGCTTCTCTGCGGTGTCGTTGTGTCGTTGAGAAGTTGTAGGCCTTGGGCACCCCTTTGAAAAGATTTCACACTCCTCTGCCTTTACTTGACAGCAACTTTCATTTCCCTGTATTGCCATACATAAATCGGCCTTGTCCTCTGACTCAAAACATATTTCTCTTATATGTACCTCTCTGGCTGCTACTTTCCATGCAAATTGCACTCCATTTGCATACTTCTCACTAGCACTGTACATGCCTGAGTGTGCTCTCTATACATATATATTAAGAAGTCTCCGCCCATCCATCTCCCCTGTTACACAAATCAAATCAAATGAAATCAAATCTAGTGCCAGCGAAATAAACAAACAGCCAAACAAAGGATTCTATTCACTTGGCTCTTGTTATTGATATTTATGCATTATAAAAAATGCAACATTTTCCATTTATTGACATCAAATAAATACGAGCCTGGGGATTAAAATTGAAGCATGTATTTGGCCAACATTTGTGCTGTGTTTGTGTGTGCACAAATTGAAAAGTATTTGAAACTTAAAGAACTTTGCTCTCGTTTCCTTTTTTTCCATTTAAAGAGAAATCTCTCGCATTACCGCATTTAATTATGTCATTTGAGAGGGATTTACTTTTCACTTTTCGGATCCGATTCAAATTTATTGGATTTGAAACGTGAGAGAGAGAGAAAGAGAAGGAGAGATGGAATGAGTTGAGGTTAAAGACAACAATAGAAATTTGATTTGAATATCGAGAGGTGACGCCAAACAGTGGGCTGGCTTGATTGTTCGCTAAAGCAAATATTATCATGATAAAAGCCCTTCAAAGTATGCTTTGTTTATAAATAGTAATAATTCAGGAAAATAATTAATTTATTTGAAGTGAATATTAAGTGTGGATTATGCATGAGATGGCCTTTTCTCGTTCAAATGGATAATTAATAAATTAAATAAAGCTTGCATACTTTTAAGGGCGTTTATTATGGTTTTTTTTAAAGCAAAATGTAGAAATATTTAGTGTAACGACTCTTAAATTGAGGGTAGCAACAACAAAAGTGTAGAGGATAATAAATCCTTCTCTCTTATATGAAGCTAAATGCGGCTCTGTTTTGTTGGAACACTGACACAATTAATTTGAATAAACTATCCTTAAAAGAACCGACTTCTTTGTAAGAAAGGCAGAGCTTGACATCATCTTCATATTAAAGTATGCGGAAAAGAGCTAATATATAATTATAAGGGCAACAGAAGGAACACCGTTGTGAGGCAGCAAATGCAAACGTTATCTTTCTGAGGTAAGAAAGGAGGGGCATAGAGTGTGTTTGGAACGTTGGACCTAAAGCACTATCTAAAACAGTGGCAGAGTTCGAGGTCATAGGTTTAAGTATTGTTTTGTTCTAGAATGTACTTCAATTCAGTAGGAATATTCTAGAATCGATAAATCGTTAATATAATTGAAATAAAAACAAGCGTTCTAGAATCTCTGTCTTTTCGTAATTACAGTCACACGAATAAGGCTATAAAACCCAATCTTTATTTAAGTTTAAAATATTTTGAAGTTAGTCCAAAATAAAGTCACCTAAAATGCAAACTCAAAAAATCCGAGTTATTTTATATCGAATCAGTTTTTTAAATTCCCTTCTGGTTCTAACACTTTGCTCCAAGGGAACGAGGTTTTTGGTTGATTCATTTCCTTTGGATTTATCTAGTTCTAGTTTCCTTAACAAGTTGGGAGTAGCTGTAGAATTTTATGGGCTTTAATTCAAGAACATTTTGTGCCTCTTTTATTTACTGTTGTTTTTTTTTTTTGAGACTTTAGAATTTAAGTTGTCATAGATTTTGTTAACATGAAACATATGTCTAGTGTGACCAGACTTAACAACAAATTACGCCAAAAATTGAAGTTTTTGGAATTTTTTAGGGCTGTCATTTTATATATATATCGAATAACTTTTGACGATATTTTTATGAATACTTTTTTTGGTTTTCGGACAATATGGAAGGTTTCCTAAGGGCATTCTCTTGGATATTAGTAATATCAGTAATACTATTAAAATTAAAGAGAATGCCTTCCAAACACCTCCCTTTTTGTGGCCGAAACTAACAAAAATACACCCCAAAAATATATACAACAAGTATTCGATATCGATACTATGACTTTCATAGAATTTTGAAAATAACTTTTTTTAAGTTTTGGGAAAAAACACTGGAAGCTTTCCTCAATGCTACCAGTAGCTATGACAACTGCTTTGATATGATAGCCAAAGTTAGCTAAGTATTGTTGTAACACTAATTTTTTGGAATTCAAAACGTTAATTTCAGTAAAAATGATGTTAATTAAACCTTCTCGCTTTAAATTTAAATTCAATTGACCGCTGATGGAAGGTACAAGAAGGGCGACGTAACATTTAGTGGCATCAATGAGGCTAAGAGTGAGTGTTTTTCAACTGCATCATCTTTACTTCTGTTTCTTCTTCCCTCAATTGTTGCATGAAACTTCTCGTAACTTCGCAAGTGCGTAAAATATAAAATTGGCTTTACAGCCAGAAAGGGCTGTATTTTAAAATAGTTTGCTAATCACCGTATAAATATATCCCGAAACAGTTGTGAATCAAGTGTTTTGCGATTAAATTTGATCGTACTTAAAAAAGATATTTTGTACTTAAAGCAAGAGTTTTTATGCTAACTATTGACATCGACCGCATTTGATTCTGATTACAATTTTTATAGGTAGTTAATTAATAATGAAAATTTTGTTTCCTGTTTAATTTATTCCTTCTTGTTTTCATCATTGTGAATATAATTAAACCGTGACTTGAAATTATCATAATGTAGCTGCTAATTTATGCCTGTTATAGGTAGGTGGTGCCTTAAAACATTTCGCTTATGATGCAATTGCGGTATTGCAAAGCGTGTTTGATAAAAGCGGTAAGCGCTGTCTTATTTTCGTGTTCCGATAGGGATAGACGCTGAAAGTGTAACTCCTTTAGGATGGGCCAGATTCCAACAAAGTGAGCCACATCTTCCTTGGCACACATATTGCAGAGGGTACAATCCTGCTGAGTGTTACTCCTGTGAGGTTAAAATTTGAGGCTTAGAGTTTCACATCTCGTCCTGAAGATAGCGTTTATCCTCTTTACACCTAGATTGTCATCGAAGAAGTTTATCGCTTCGAAGTTGAGGTAAGGGATTTATACAGATCCCTCACTGTGCTCCCTTTTGCTTGCGCAATAAACCCGTACCTTTCTACTTCACAGATTTTGGCAATGATTTGTGCCAGGGATGCAAACCGGTTCTGAACCGAACCGGTTTTGAACCAAACCGAACGGTTTTTTTCGCTCGTGAATCGAACCGTAAACCGAACCGGTGTGTTTCAAAAATGCTGAACCAAACCAAAAACCGAAAAATAAATTGGTTCGGTTCGGTTCACTTCAGCTAGGTATTGAGTTACTGGCGAATTGAGAGCAAAATCAGCAATTAGCTTTAAAATATTAACTTGGAAAAGCAGAGTTGTTGTAAAAAAGCTAAAAACATCATCCAAATAAAATTTGCTAATGGCCCAAAATTGTAATAAGCCGTCTTGATTCTATTATCCGTTAGGGATCAACTTACTTAAAACTCAAACGTTATCTTTTCATCTTTACTTGAGATTGGCTTGAAACAGAAATGTGTATGGATGGCAGGCATGCAAAATTAAGGTTGAAAAATGGGAGAACGTCATAGCTCAACTCTTTGGAAAAAAGAGCTCCGCCTAATTTTGAATTCGATTTCTTAGATTCCAGGAATCAAACCTGCTATCAGAAGAAGGTAAAAAGGTAGCTAAATCTTATTTAATGTTATACCAAAATTCAAAACGTTTAAGAAAACATAACGGATATTCATTCAATTCCATAAAAAGGTAAAATATCGATTGTTAGCTTTTACCAAAATGTTATTAAATATTTGAATATTTATCAGGAAAGTCCACTTAAGCATAGCTCGAAGAGTTTTGGCAGTTCCACTTATACAAGTATCAGTAGAATGAAAATTTCCCACATTGGAGTTTGCTTTATCAGACTTAAGAGCCAATATCAATAAAAATATACTAGGAGTATAAGACTATTTAAGTCTTTTAAAATCTATATTATTCCCTATTGTTTTGAAAACCAAATATACAATATATAATACTAATCAAATGGAAAAGTCAACTTTTGAGTTTATTAAAAATGAAATGTTTGTTATATAATACGGTGTGTTCCACAGATCGAAGTCGATTTCTGGATGCACTTATGGATTTCAAATTAGAATTGTTTAAGTTTATATGTGAAGTAAAAAATATGTCAGAGATTACCTGATCAGGTCAAAAGAAAATTGTAATTATTTGACGATTTTGATTCGCTTGGCTTTCAGTAGTCGATTTCAAACCGTCGAAGTTTCTTAACAATATCAAGTGACCAAAGAGTGAAAGTAAAAGTAATTTAATATGTAAAGTTGTAGGATTTCAAAACGAAAGTTTGAACATACCCGATTAACTGAAAACCTAAGTCTTTTTTAATAAATAATCTTGTATCTATCTACTTGTTTCAAAAATGTGATTCCTTAGTTAATTAAATGAATAAAGAGCGAACCGAACCGAACCATAACCGCGGTTCAGTAAGCCCCAAAAACCATGCAATGAACGGAACCGGCGGTTCAAAAACTGCGTGAACCATCGAACCGAACCAGTCCTTATTTCCGAGTGGTTTGCATCCCTGATTTGTGCGTGGAATTGCTGCCACAGTAGATGGTTTTCAAAATCGATACTGACGCAGCACTCGTTAGAAATGTTAGACCACATTTCAAAGAACTGGGATTTTTCGCCTTGAAGTTGCCTAGCTATGATCTTTGGCAGCCTTGAGCTCACCATATTCATTATTTTGTTTACGTAGTTGAAGTGGGTATGCAGTGTGTACGTGAGGGTACACCAGTTTCAATTAATATTGCATAATATGAAGAAGTTTAAGGGAACTTGAATACTTTTTTGATGAAGAAGGTTAGGAGATTCTCGACATGTTCATAAGATGTGTGGCATTACGAAATATATAATCAGAAAAACTAAAGTTAGAAACTCAAAACTGAGAAAAGAGGAATTTGAGTTGTTAAAATTAGAAAAGCACAACTAAAGAAATGGAAAGTTTAGATAAGCAAAGTGAGGAAAACAAGAATGAATGATCAAATTCCAGAAAAGTAGCATTAATTAGAATCGGAGGGCCTGAAGCGGTCACACTCCCAAAGTACAGCGGTTATACTAAGAAAACAGAAACAAAAGAATAGAATTTTTCTTCAAATCAATCTGAGCTTTGTCCAATTCTGATTTCCGAACGAAGAGAGCGAGCAAAGTTGGAGAGTAAAGCGTTTAAAACTCAATAATCCATCCTTGGATTAAGAAATTTACACTTGGATCAAGAATATTCATAATTCATATTCTAAGTCAGAAATTTTTTTCTTTTTCTCCGAACACACGCACTCTGACAGGTAGATGATAAATACCAAAGCAGGATCATGTTATATAAGAGTTGCTGCAGACTTGTTCACTTGGCTGAAGGTAGCTACACTAATACCCATACTGTTCCTAGGGAAATTTGTTTGATTTTTGTTAAATAAAACAACTTTTGTCCACTGTGCGTGGTTAGGGTTTCCAATAGGGGTTTTAAATAAAAAAATGTTGCCTACTTTTCAGCTGATTGCGCAAATGACAGTCATTGACTTTCACTTTGATAGTTTATATACGTACACTTGATTCCTATGTGTGTGTGTTTGCGTTTCCACATATTTATATTAGCTGAAAAGAGCATTCAAGTTTCAGTCTCATCCCCCCCTCACCAGCATGAGGGCAACTCATTAGAAGCACGTGTGCCTGAGGCAAAGCTCGCGCTTTGTATCTCATGCATATTGAACGAGATTGCTTGTAAACAAAGCCTAAGCATTGTAACCGCAGGGCCACACCTCCGGCCTCCCCCCCAAGTCACATAAGCTGTTGCTTACATGTACAGACGCATACCGACATATGTATGTGCGTGCCTATGTGTGTCTGCTGCTATTACGACTTGGCAAGCTGTTAGTTGCACATGCCGCTATCGCATTAGGCATTCCATGGCAGAGCAACGACAATTACACTGTCAACAATGCAAAAGTGGTCAATGATCCATTCGGTTCTCCTCTTAATTGCTAACAAACGTCAATCTCTGTGGCTGTGTGTTGTTGAATTGCTCCACTTGTCGGACAGATTTACGAGCCAAAGTTTCTTGGAATTTACACTCCAATAATTTGGAAAATTTTCAGAACATAAAAAACTTGGTTAATTTGATTGAACATTTTTGGTGTAAGAAAAGGCCATAAATTTTGATGTAATGTACAGAGCAAAATATATAAGTGATTTTTAAAGCAGAAATAGAATCTTCCAAACAATTTACCACAATAATTGCACAATCTGAATTGAACTTCTTAAGCTGTATTCGCTTTAACGACCTTTTACCGACTCTGCTTAGCGTGGCTAAGTTGTCAGGAAAATCCCGTCAGTTTTTGTAACTATAGCAAATCATCCTCAAAATGAATTGATTTTTAACACAAATTAAACGCAAAATTAATTTATTATTTGGTCACTAGAGGGTTAAATTTTGGACCGAAAAAACTTAAACTAAGTTGGTCTTCCATTAGTTTTATACAAACATTTTTTGTATAAAGTTAAGATAATTTCAAAACTTGTTTTCTATATGAAAGAGTAAAGATAATTTCCGATTTAGTAATGAAACAAAATAAGAACATCTTGTTGTTAATTTTTGAAATTGATTCCGCTTTGTTCTTACAAAACATAAAAGTAAATAACTTTTGTAATCAAGTACACTTAGAAAAAGAAAACAAGAACCTGAGAAAATCCAGTACAAGCGATTCCAATATTTGACTTATTTCAAAATATTTCCAAAACTTAGAGGAAATTGAAAACACATTATAAACTTAATATAAAGTATAAAATGTGTGTGCTTTAACGACCTTTATGATAATCAAACCATCAATAGTACACTGGCAAAGCCAAGATTGGGGAACACAACACAGTCACAAAGGTAATGGCAGCCAGCACTAATCTTATGTGTGCCGGATTTTGCTGTCAAGTCGTTTAGGAATTCCCAAACCATTAAGACAGCTCCGGCATAGAGTAAGAGTCGTTGGGGCCAGTACATTAGGCACAGGTCACTGATGATTTGGTAGAGGTACCAATGAAATAGCTGTATGACCACCTAGCCTCCTTTGTGATGTGTTGTGTTCCTACTTTTTGAAGTTATGTGCAAACATAACGAGACCTAGAGCCAGCGTTCTATTGATGGATAAAGTATAAAAGCTTAAAAATTAATAAAACTAAATGGTAGCATGGTTGAAAAAATGTTCAAAATCTTTGTGTAACTTATACTTTAAATCAAAGAGCCGCTTGTACAGCTCAGGAACTCTGCAAGGGTATTCGCACAAAGGAACTGATCTTTATTCAGGTTGGGTTGCTGGTTTTTTTAAACTAGGTAAACTTATGTACCTACTACATGACACTTCACCTTATTCAATTCATGTTATATATTTGTATAATTCTTATATACTCAGTTTTTAAGATAGTATTACAACTCTTTCTTGAGCATTTCTCTGCCTATTTATAAATTAATGTGGTGTTGCTTTTGCTCACTAAATTAATGCAGTACGTGTTTATATTTTTCCTTTTTTTGTCATGCATTTCCACTCTGGAACAGATGTGCTTGTGTGATAGGCAGTTGTTCTCCTTTACCGAATTTGAACTTTTTAGCTGCATCATATTCAAGTAGGTTCATGATATCACATGTTCAGTAGACTGGTCCAGATTTAAAAATTTTGGTAATTCAAAAATATCCCTGTGGATTCTAAAAGTTTGATACTAAAAATATTTTCCACATTTTTTTCGGAATTTTCATTGTGGATAAACCCATGGCAAGAAGCCTCTGAAGTTGGTAAATTTGACTTAGTTCTGGTGGTCACGGCTTAAACGGTAATGTTTTTTGACTGCCCTCCATATAATATGTAAAATGCAACCAGTTGGATGGAAATGTCTTCAATGCAGAGATTAAAACCGAAACGAATAACGGTTTGGGTTACGGTTACTGTTTTGGCCAATCGTTTGTTTCCGGTTGCGGTTATATTACGGTTGTAGAATATCGGTTGCAGTACTGGTTACGGTTATTAACCTAATTCTGTTTCGGGTTTTGGTTACGGTTATTAGTATAAAATATAACTTTCAGATGTAACATCGTTTTTAATTAGAACTGCTGGAAATTTCCGACCAACTTAGATGTGGACTGTTTTCCCCTGATAAATCAATCAAATTGTGGTTGTCCAACAATTTAATACAGTGCATTTTCTGCTCGGTAGATAAAGACACAGTATATCTCGGATCAAGAAATATTGCACATAGGTAAGCATCATTCTCGAACAGGTTCTCTAAATTCTAACTCGTGAGACTATAGATTGGTCAATTCTGAGTTGTTTTTAATTTTGTTTTGATTTGAGAATTAGCTGATGCCAAATTTGAGCCGAAGTCGTACATTTTTGGATCGGCTAAACTAGCCAGCATCCAGTGTAATATCACATACATATGTATATGGAAAGATGAGGAGGGTAAAGATTTTGGTTAGCTGCATTCACTCTTTATCGTTCGCTCTCTTTTCTTTGTGGCCGTCAGCAACAGTGCGGCGCAATGTATGCATGTAAAATGTTCATTGTGTATACATCAAATTTACTTCAGAGCCGGCCATGCATAACTGAGTGTCAGAGAGAGAAGGGCATATTTTTCTGTCCTCTCCACTTGGCTTACACAGGTCTAGACCAGAGCCAGACAGCCATAGCTACCAGGGGCCGAAGTCACTCATGTTTTTATGTACACGCAAGCCGAACTTATGGCTGTGTGAATAGGTGAACACTTAATTGAATGAAAGTTGTGGGCTGTAGTCTGGAGATAGCTCTCTTGCTCACTAACATAAGCATACTTCTCTGTCCTCTACATTATCCCGGTATGATTTACGTTTATCGAAATTTTTACTAGTAAAGGGAAACCGAAATTAACCCATTTAATTGTTTCTGTTTCGGTTCTGATAACCGATTATGGTAATAAAGGTTATAGGGTTACGGTTATTAGAAAAAAGAAAATTTTCGGTTACGGTTTCGGTTTAAAATTTTTAAGTGTTTTTTGCGGTTAAGGGTTACGGTTTTAATCTGTAAGCTACAACCACCAAATTATATATAAGACTTTTTTAACAACCTTATATTTATCAGTTCTAATTTTTTCGCCACAATATATTTAAGTTTTAGCACAACTGTTACATTTTCTCAAGTAGCTTCCCTAGATAGTGTTGCTCTTGATATGGAATCTAGTGAGAAAACCGTCTTTGCTGTTAAAGGTCCCTTAATAAATTTCATATTTATTGATTTTATGTACTCTCCTATTATATATACAGAGATTAGGATCATCGGACCTGTTAATCGTGGGTTTTTCATAGAGGGAACTACAACAACAAGTTTGTTTGGTTTTTGTCCTTAATTTTTCCCCTCGCGTCTCAGAAGTTAATTGTATTGATATATGCCTGAGAAAGGGCATACAGTAATCTGATGAGTTGTTAAAGCAGAGCTTTTACAAGCTTTTGTGATACTACGTTCCCCTAAACATTGGTCCTTCGAGCCGAAATTTCATCAACCACCAGAATCAAGTAATTATCTCGTTTCCCAGGACTATCGGGTCAGTGTCCAGCAGGATTGTCACCCCGGTCTTTGGAAAGTCAATAGTTACAACTACAACAAGAAACTTTCCAGCCGTTATAACAACATCAAGTGATCACTAGACAGCGGATTTTGCCTATTTTAAAACAGATTTTAATCTTAGTAGGCAGTAAATTACTATTGGGGAGTAAATTTTTAAACAAATTTATTGTCATTTTGGGTACTCTATTTTGACCTACTGGGATTAAAATCTGTTTTAAAATATGCAAAATCCGCTGTCTAGTGATCACTTTCTCTATCTTGACAAGCATTGGTCTTTCGAGCCGGATCTGCATTTTGTTCTTTTATTTACAGTGCGTTTTGAAAAGTTTTGCGATTGGCATTTATGCCGGGATTTTTGTATTTCAGGAAATTAAAAAAAAAAACAGAGATTAATCCCCTTAATATATCTTTGAACTATCAATGTAGGCAGAGAACTTTTACTCACCACTTAATAATTTGCCACTAAGAAAAAGAGAGAGTGCAGCTAACCAAAATCTTTACCTTCCTTGTCTTTTCTTATACATATTACATATGTCACACTATCAATTTGTTCAAATGCAATGGCAAGCATAGCCGATCCAAAAAATGCACAACTTCTGCTCAAATTAGCAGAAACCTAAGGTGTGGGACACGATTAGCGAAATTGTTACAGTTTAAGCACCAGCAAAAGTTACCACAACTACAATGCAGAGCGAACTGTTAGTCTTTGATGATTTTTATTCCATCTGGATTCAATGTAAAATTGAAATCGAAAGCAATTCAGCAATGACCAAACTGTTGACTCATGTGTTGGGATTTTGAGAACCTAGTCTCTTCGAGAATGATGCTTACCGAGGTATAATGCTTCTTTATTTTAAGAATAACAAAAATAACAGCATTAAAAAGATGGTCCATTCGGATGGTCCAATTTTGGATAACTCTTTTCAGCATTGCTACGTGTATCTTGCAAATTACGCGAGATATGTTCGCTTTAAAGTCTTGAATCGAAGCTGGCTCATCGAAGAAGACTTTTGACTTCACGATATCACATGATCTAGGCGGCCAGTTGACAGGTCCAGAAAGCGAAATAAGCTGCTCACCAAAACTATTTCTCAATAAAGTCATTGTTTCGCGTGCTGTGTTTGCCGTAGCACAATCTAGCTGAAACCAAATGTCGCCGACATCAAGTAAAAAAATGTCTAATTAGTGAGACTGGCTGGCTCTAGGTCCGAAAAAGTTGCGATTATTCACAACAGTAAACAACTTATGCATTAAACATCAAAAAGAGCTGGTTGCCTATACGGTACCGTTTCATCATTCTCCCGAATGAATCTTCAGTAGGCTTTCCGCTGGAGAAATCATAGCGTCAACTGCCTTTCCTTACAATCAATGCTTTGATCAGTTGGGAACCGCAAAAAGCAATGAGAGTAAAAACAGAACAAGTCACGATGATCCAAATGCGACAATTTTGTTTGTTGACGTATCCATTTAGCCAGATATGTGTCTCGACACTGAACAAAATTCGAAGCGAAAACAGCGGATCTTCATTGAGTCCATTGTGAGTCTTTCCATAATGATTTGTCAAACAATATAAGATGACAAAATGACACCAGAATATTGAAAAAAATCCTCCTAATGAATCACCCTTTATATATACGTCACAGAGTGTCAAAGCCAGGGGTGCCCATGCCCATTCCGCAACCCACGCATTTGTTGTTGTTCGACGCAAAGGAGTAGCGGTTGCATATTCGGCAGACGAGAGCCAGAAGCTTTCGTAAAGCAACAAAAAATGCATATATGTGCTCTCCTCTGTTTCTTTTTAAGCTAAGGTTTTGTTGTTGGCCAGTGCAGACCTACTACAACACCCTCATGAAGAGAAACTCTCTGTCTCCGATGTTTCATCAAAGTTGCTTCGCCGAGTCGGCACTCGCCTAGCTCGCACTGGCCCGAGCGCTTTTCGCTATTTACGGCGGCATACACACACAGACATTTATGGTAGTTGTCTTTGATTAAAATATATTTTGTGCTTTAGTCTTTCATTCAACGCGACCGTAAACTCAGTCTGGGCACCCCTGATCTAAGCAATGAAGTCTTCATACTACAATATGTGGAAACTTCAATTTCTAACTTGAAGCATAACAAACATTGCTTCTTGTTCCTATTTTGAACAGTGCATTTTGAGAAGCTTTCAGTTTGGCCTACTTGAATTTGCATGTATTTTTTATGTGCCATGATTTTTGTATTTCATTTTTTGTTGTTTGGAGGAGTTGGCCACAGGACATTCCACAAAACTCTCGTATATTTCCAGCTGTCAGGCCTGCCACAGAGTGTCAAAGGAGTGCAGTCATTTTGTTTGCTTTCGCAGCCACCCCTCACCGCTCTTGCCCTACAAAATGAACTTTTACAACTGCCTCTCAAACTGTACACTCCAACTCTCGCGCTGAGTTTGAACTTTCCCGTTTTTTTTTTTTTTTTTTGTGTTTGGTAGAGCTCTCGTGCTGAGAAAACTTTCGGCGCCAGCTTAGGCAGCAGTTTTTTCTTTCTTTTTTTGTATATTTTTCAGCTTTTTGGCAAAGACGACTCTCAAGCGCGCTCATTTGTTAAGTTTGTTGGCAGGCCAAGTGCTGCCGGGTGCAAGTGGAGTCATCTCCGCCAGACAAAGGCTGCTGCTTGTTGGGCTTTTGCCTACAATATGCCATATGTTAATGCATATGCACATAAATTTCGTTGCAAACGGCAGGAGGATTGTCATGTCCTCCAAGTTATGCACTGGCAGAGGCAGTGTACATTTTTTATGGGTTACCCGGCGAATTAAGGCGAGAGAGATATGCTTGGGAAGGATGCGGCGCTTTGTGTGGGCGTTGCCTAAATAATCAATTTTTCTTCGTCCATGTCCTTGTTGGTAGACAACGTTGTCGTCGTTGTCTGGGCAACAGTTTTTAATCGAAAAATTCTATCAAATAAATTAAAAATTCGACGACGTCCAATGTGACCCAGCAGCAACAAAAACCCGGAGACCGCAACGATTGAAAAATAAAAGTCACACTCGACACACAGACAACAATGGCCAAAAACCAGAAACTGACACAATCAAACTTTGTTTCGGGTGGAAAATAAATTAAAACTACAGAGAGGAAGCGTCAAAGGATCAGGTCCAGACTATGAACAGGATGTCTAGCCTCACCACTCGAGACCGGATGTGTGGGCGGGGCGGTGGGTTGTGTGCAGCTGTTGTGTAGAGTTTGCTTGTCGGCCAACGCTGCGTATGAGTAACGAGACAATGCATTGAATTATGACAAAGAAACAGAAACATAAGGAGACAAGGAAACCAAGTGAAACCATAAAGGTTGACTCTCCCGAGTTAACCTTCCTAAAATCAATAATAAATTTTAAAATGTTTGCTTAAAGTTCTCTTTTTTTACAAAACAAAAATCATTCCCACAAAATTCTTATATCAATCCGGAAAAACTCATTTCAAATACCTATCCGTGCTGGGAAATCAAATAATCCTGACTCGAGAGAAAGAAACCGAGAGCAAGTTCGAAACTTAAAGAGAAAATCTCTTTTTCTAATACAGTCAGGCTAAATGGGTACACACACATACACAAATTTTTCAGACTACTTAGGGTTTTTTGCTCTAAATGTTGTCCCTACCAATATGAATTGCAGTCTTCATATTGAAGGTAGAACCAGGAGCCTTCATTGTGGCGATGATTGTGTTTTGTTTTTACAGTTCCGAGCCGGCCAGAACTTGCTAGTTTCAAAATCAAAAAGGATCCTTAAAAAAATGGCGTTCTTGTGGGATGATTTGGTTTTGGGTCAAAATGAGTTTAAGAATCCAGCTCAAGTTAATTTCGGGCAATCCTTTTTCGGATTGTATGTATATAGTTGAATATCGAGGCCTATTCTTGCACCAAGCTGATTTCGAGATCAAATCAAGCTTAAATCAATGTCGGACCTTCTTCATTTCATCCGACTAAGGGATGAAATCGAGTTCGAATATCAAGATAAAATCCATCCTGTGTATTGTTGAAATAAGTATTTATTAAACTAAAATTGGGATCAAGACAAGAACAGAGGGATTGAAAAATCCGTACTCAAGTCAATCTTTTCGTTCTTGATATGAGAAAATCCGTGATTGACCCACTTCTGACATCATTTGAGATTGATTGTAGTACGTATATCTTGGAATTCTTAACTGTGTAGGGGCTTCTGTGAGCATCATCTCTTACTAGAATTTCGGGATAATCGAAAAATCTCTATTAAAATGGACGGCACCCCATTAATTTTTGTAATAAAAACCAGAACGATTTCGATTAGTGTATTTCTCGACTAGGTACCGCTAGAATGACCACTGAACGATGTTCAGAATCTGGCAACAGCCAAAAATATAAAAGCACTTTCAACTCGCAACATCAAAAACTGTGTGAACCACTGAACCGAACCAGTCCTGATTTGTTTGCATCCTGGTTTGAAGTGTGAAAAGCATCAGTCTCTAAGATAAGAGCCTGTCCAGACAAACCATTGCTTTTCCAATAAATGTTGTGAGCTATCTAAATTGAATTGTGTTTATTGTATTGAATTATAATTGACCATTGACCTTGAGCCAGTACTGTAAAAGGCAAAAAACTTGGACTAAGTTAATTATCAAACTAAGAGTTCAAATTTGTTGCGTTTAGGGAATTTGAAGCACAATTATAGCCACTCACAATAGAATCATTAATACATAAATATGTGTTTACTTTTCCAATTCGTTTTCTTTGGACGAAACCTACAAAAAATTTTATAGAGAAAATATACAAAAGCACGAAAAGCGCCATTTGGATACTATACAACCTGCGAGAAGAAATTTACAAAACATAAAATACATTTCAAACTCATACTGGTGTCAAACAAGGTTGATTACTTTCCCCTTGCTTTTTGCTTTACACCTTAACGATATGCTCGAATATTTAGATGGTGGCCTTTTTATAGAAGATACGAATATACGACTCCTCCTTTATGCCGATGACATTGTGATACTGGCCGATGATATAAACACACTGCAAAACATGATAAATAAGTTGGAATTATATTGCAATAAGTAGGCAATGGAAGTCAACCTGTCAAAGTCAGAAATAATTTAGGAAAGGAGGAAGACAAGCTGCAGCAGAAAAATGGGTTCATAGATCTGAGGCAATAAGAACAGTGGCAGAGTATAAGTATCTTGGCGTAATTTTAATCCCATCTATGTCTTTTGGAACTCACATCAAAAGCTAAAGGGGCATTGAATTCAACTTGGAAAACATTTATGAATAATCCTGATATTTCGTTGAGTAGCAAGTGGAACCTATTCCAGGCAACAGCTAGAGGTATACAATCGTATGCAGCACAAGTTTGTGGATATTTTATAAAAAGAATCCTCAAAATAGCAGAAATTACTCCTAATTATGCACTTTTACTAGAAACGGGACCGAAAGAAGGATATTTGTATGGTCTAAATTTGGGTAATGTTTGAATACGACGCTTGCCGACTAGCCCAGATATTAACCAAACACATAATACGCAAGCAAGTTTTTTGGTTTGCAAAGCTGCGAACTTTCTCAAGAAATAATAAATATGACGCGTATTACAAAGAACATTGGTGCAATATAAGTATTAAACTTCTTATGGCGCTAAGCGAAAAAGACCATATATCCCGCATCCAGAGTGCCACATTAAGCGAGTCTCGTTTTTATAAGTATCTTGACTACAGTAGAGGCAGAACATATTGTAACAATTCATACAGAAGAACGACTATTAGTTGGATACTTAAAGCACGCACTGACACCCTGTGGTTAAACGGAAGACAGGAAAAAAAGCACGCTGAGCAACCTAGGGAAGTCGAGGTTATAACACACTTCCTAGGCAGATGTCGCGTTCTCAGAGAGTTTCGATGCAGATTCCTGGGAAGAACGCAACTTACGGATCAGGAGATAATGTGCGCATTAAACGGTGAAGACCTCTTCAATTGGATCATGCTTGCAGAAATATAGAGAAGGCCATAAATTCTAGGAAATTAATTATAGGAGTTTAATGTATAACAAATGTCACTAAATTATTTAACTTAATATACAATCAACGTTAGCTCCCCTAATTGTGAGTCCAGCCAACTGTGTTGATAAGGATGAACGATCTGGTATTCGGCGACGAGCCGGGCAGCCAGGTGTAGTAGTCAGAGACAGCACTTTGAGTGGACAAACTGCCGACTGACGGTTTTAAAACTATGTCGGTATTTATGCAAAAACAAAACTTTCTTCGTATTGATCAATATGTTACAAATATTTATAATACCTTACACAAAACATACAAATCTTATCTTTTATCATACCGATATTATTTTCAACAAATCTACCTCCTTCTTTTGTGCTACTGATTGACATATTTCCAGAAATTTTAGTTTTTGTTTCTTGAAATGTTTAAAAGAGAAATCGAAAGTACCAACTACACAGGAGGGGAAAAAGCCCTATTCAGAAAATTAGTTCCCTTAAACTCAGAATAAGAACAATACTTTCAAACGAGCAAATTAAAGCCAGATCGGTTCTATCTTCAGTAGTAATATCGGCAATTTCTTCTTTATGCCATTGCTATGACTAATTGCTATGACTTTCTTAAAAATGTTGAGTTCAAATGTTCTGGACGGAAATAAAAAGACTAGCATCTTAGATGTGTAGCTACAAAAGTGTGCGATGGTGCAGTGCAGTAGCACAACATTGCCTCCATGCTCATTCAGTGCAAAAGGTATAACACGGACCAAAAAAGAATTTTTGATGTGAAACATCTTTAATTGAGGTACGGAAGATTTTAGCAGGAGTAAAATTAATTAGTGAGTTCTAGCTGGCTCTAGGTCCGAAAAAGTTGTGTTTGTTCACAACTGAAAACAACTTATGCATTATTGTACACCAAAAATTAGAAAGGTCGCCAGATAAATACAAACTTAAACTATATAAAGACAGGCACGCTCTCTTGTTTTGTAAACAGAAACTAACAAAAGTATTACAGAAACAGCGACAAACGCTTTCTTAAATGCTAACATTCAAAATTAACGGCCAGTATCTAAACACTCTCAAGAGTGTAGCTTAAAACTTAAACTTTGAGCTTAAGCTTAAGCTTATTTACACCAAAAAAGTTGACTAGACAGTGAAAGCTTGTCCTAACTTTTACTTTCAGTGTTTTTTGACGGTATCAACAACTGATTAAAAGCATTGATTGTATGGAAAGGCAGCTGAAGTAATGTTTTCTCCAGACGATAAGCCTACTGAAGATTCATTCGAGAGAATGATGAAACAGTACCGTAATAGGGGGGGGGGGGGGGTAACTTGACAGTGACGTGAAAAACAGTGACTTAACAGTAATCTAAACAGTTACTGAACAGTGACTAAACAGTTACTTAACAGTGTATAAACGTTGCTTATTAGAGAGTAATTTGGTACTTCAGCTCCCTTTTTAGTTTTCTTCTCTTTTGAAATTAAGCCCTTAAATTTTGCATCATGTTTCACATTAGAGCCTCGTGAGTGTTAACGACACTCCCACCTTTTTTTCACATCTTTGCCCAAATAGCAATAAATCGTAAAGAATCTTTACCAAAGCGCGGTTCGATGCTAGCGTCCCCTTAAGGCCATGTCGTTTTGTTGACTTCTGTTTAAATTAAACACGTCAAAATGATAAAATTATTCAAAAAAATAAATGCAAGTTTTAATCGCTGAATGAATGATTTTATTTGTCCCCAACCAAAATCTCAAAATTTGGATCGAAACTCAAAAAGTTGATTTATATTGCTTTAAAGGCTACTAAACTGCCTTTGCCTTTGGTCCATTAATAAATATTTAGATATTTGCACACACAATTGCTTTTACTTTTCCCCCAACTACGCTCCTGTTGGTTGAGTTGGCTTTGTCCCCTGTTGTCGCCTGTCAGTTTGTAAGTTATTTAAGCTATTACAGAAAAATTGTTTTGATGAAACGTTTAAGCTCGGACCTGAGCAATTACTTTGGCCCTAAGCCAGCCAGCTGTGTTGGCCAGATTGAAAAATGACTTTTGTCAGGGCAACAAAAGCGGCAGCAGCAGCAGCAGCAGCCCAGGTATGTCCATATTTGTAGTTGGTTTCACTTCCACTTTAACTTTTGCCTGATGGCTCAATCAGGGATTATGCTGAAACGACTTCCCAGTCGCTTTATAGTTGTTAAGGCCCGATTCGCTTCACGCAACTTCAGTTAAACCCTTTTTTTTTTGTTTTCTCAAATCTCGAGACAATAATTTTTATGGCATAACATTTTAGTTCTGGTTTTTATAGGTTTCTTTTTCTTTCTTTTTTTTTTGTGCTCTATTTTCTGCCTTGTGTCGCCATGTAAAACAAAAGTAAATTGCCATTTTTTCTAAGCACTTTTTTTTTACTACCAAACTGGGAATGGGAGGGGAGTCGAATTGTGTTATTTGGCTCAAACCCCTTGTCTCGGTGTGGGTAGCGCGTAGAATCTTAGTCATTTGTCGCGTCTAGACGGCGCTTCCTTTGATGTTCGCACAGCGTACAGAAAAACAAGAAATAGAAAATCCCGTAATAGTGGGCCATGTCTGCTTTTATTCGGCGTAGTTAGACTGCTTGCAGCCACGCCCACATCTCAACGAGGCGTTAAATGTTGACTTAATTTCACGCAAAAGGACACGACACAATTTCAATTGAATTGAATTGTTTCGAGTAGAAAATCCCGGCGAAAAAGAAACCAAAAGCAAAAGCACAGAAAAAGACAAGGACAAACGGGCGAGAGAGAGAGAGAGAGAGAGTTAATCGAGCTAAATAGTTGTTTCCATCTTCATTTTGGTTTAGTTTTTGCAATTAATTGTTGATGCAATCTTCCAAATTAACAAATTGTACAAAGTGTTGCCTACTTTTAAGGGCGAGGTGATTTCAAAATTATTTAAGAACTTGAAGGATGTGAAATTAAGCAGTTTAACTTTAGGAAATTCAGAGCGCTGGTCAACAAAATCTAACGAAACGGCTTTCCAACAACAATTAGTTAAGCCGAAGCTTGCGTCGCAGAGTCACGTTACTTGTATTTTGTAGCGTTTGTCAAGAAAACGAGGCCCAAAAAGTGAGACTGTAAAATAAAGCGACGCAAACCAGCACCGACATACTTCATTGACTGCAGGCCAGCGATGGAAATGCTGTTTGCTCTCTTGGCACAAGCCTCGCCATGCGTTCGGCTCTTGTCGGTGATATTTGATGATCTAACGTCCCGATCTAACTTCTTAAAACGGTCCTCCATCCGCATTCTGAACTCAACTCACTTTAGCCAAATTTTGCTCAAATCTTACCATTAATTCTAATTAAAACCTGCAAACTTGCCTCCGCTTGCATATTAAATGCATTTTTATTTTCTTTTGCTTGCTACAAATTAGCCAACAACAACTCTAACTGCTTAGTCATTCCACATGCACCATTTCTTCTCCGACTACTGCTGCGGCTGCTACTGCTGCTGCTGCTACTGCTTCCGCTTCGTGTAGGTAATGTAACTACTATAAGTAATTAGTGGGTCAGCCATTTATCTGTGTATCTGTTAATTTCCGCATTACGTTAGTGTGGCCCAAAAAGAAAAACCCTTTTCATTTCCATTAGAGAACCACAAACGTCAGTGCGAATTGCAAACAAGGAAAGTAAATTTACAATGAAATCAAAGGTGGCTAAATAATTTACGAGAAATGTTTCAAATTTAATTTAAATGAATTAAGAAATGCCTTAGAAGAGTTGAAACTAAAGGAGAGCAGTGAATTGCAGTTACACCGAAAAAACGATCACAATAATTATTATCAAACTGGCATTTTGTATCAAATTGGCCTTCATCTGAAAAAAAAACCCAGATGATATGTTCGAATATATCACTTTTACATTTCGAACATATCAAAGTGATATTTTTTCAGATCAACAATTTGATATTTGAAGAAATAACAATTTTGCATGTGGTTGGCGATTTTGTTACTGGTGACGAATGATTTCGTTTGCAAAAAAACACGCAGCGGTGTATTGGAAAAAATGATTTTAAGCTGGCTCTGGGCAATTCAGTTTTAACCGAATTTTCGAATCATTTTTTGGAAATCAAAACTTTTGCCAATTCCGATCGCTCGAACTCATAAACGAGATCAGGCCAGACGATATTGAACAGCGCATTTCACAACATCTATCTAAGTATTTATTTCGTTATGAATGTATAAAATAAGCATACATAATTATTACACAAGCAAGGCGTCACATTTTTTTGCATGCTAACGTTTTTGAGTTTGCCATGCATATACACAGAAAGAAAAATGATATGATCTGGGGCTCAATCCCCTATTGAAAATCTCACCAAATCTGCAATAATTAAAAATCTTCTTTCTGAAAAATCAAAAATACACTCATAAAACAACATAACCGTCTGCAAATACACCTCCCACAAAGCTCTGTAACACTTCTGAAAGTAAGATTAAAACTTATCAAAAAGCTAATAGCAAGCACTCAACTCAAAAAGAAATTGGACCACCTTACCCCAAGCAATCCTTTTAAATTTTCAATTGTCAAAGGAAACTTCCTGAAGAGAACTGAAATGACTCTAAGTCATATAAATATTCCACACGCTTATCTCAGTGCGATACAAGACGCTGGACTAGACCCTACTCATTTAGAAAATAATCCAGTCAATAACTGCTATGTGCTTAGGAAAGATAGAGAATTGAATGACGTAGTCGGCTACTACTTTCAGTGTATACATTCTGAAAAACAGAGTACTGCCAGGTCCAGCAATGCTTCAATCAGTTTTTAGATATAAAAACTAGATTTGACAGCATGCGAACGACCAAAACTTCATTTTCACCTGCTATTAAAGCTAACTCCCTTTCCCAATCGCAGACAGAATGCTATTTTGTTACACCAAGCGACCTAATAGACATCATTGCAAGACTGAAAATCAAACTTTCTTCAGGTATAGATCAAATTCCCAACACGGTAATAAAACACCTTTCAATTGAATTGCTCTTAGAGTACTGTTCACTTTTTAACAATATGCTAAACAATTCATACTTCCCACCACAATGGAAAACAGCTAAACTTGTGGTGATCCCTAAAAAAGAGATAGATAAAAATAACTTTAAAAAACTGCACCCCATAAGTATGCTTCCAAACATAAGCAAAATCTATGAAATAATCATAAATATCAATATTAACAGAACTGTTGAAGAAAAGAACCTTTACAGTGAAATACAAATCGGCTTTAAATATAAACATTCAACTGTACACGCAATCAACCTGCTAGTATCCGAAATCAACTGGGCATGGAACAAAAAAAATGTCACTGGAGCTTGCTTTATAGACCTTGAAAATTCTCTTGATACGGTTTGGCTAAAGGCTTGATAGTCAAACTTGTATTAACTAGTCCTTATATACAATATGATAACGAAAGAACATCTAGAGTTAACCCAATAACTCTACGTGCACAAGGGACTTTAAACGGGTCTCCAACAAGGCACGGATGCCCCAATCCTTCCTTCAGCTTATTTTTAAATGACCTTCTACATAAAGTCGATAAAATGACTAGCCTTTGCGGACAGATATTGCGGATATATCATTCTGACGACATAGTTTCCAAAATAAACAGCCACCTTCAAAAGAACTTTAATTTGATTGAAAACTTGGCATTTAAGCAGCAGCAAATGCGAAAGTATCCTTTTCGCCCACTAGTGGCTAAATGCAACTACAATATTAGGAAGAATTGGAATAAAATCAAAACTCAACTTGTACGAACTCTCATCCCACTTTCGGAATCGTCAATAATCGATAAATTCCTGTATATTGACGAACATGTAAACTTTCAAATAAAGAAGACGACTAACGCTTACTATGCATACAAAAAAGTGTTCGGAAGTAAACTTAAAGATAGCAGAACCAAGACAATAATGTACCAATCTCTTTTAAGACCCATTCCAACGTACGGATGTTTGATATGGTATAATATATCTCCATCCTACATGGAAAGGCTGAAGAAATTCGAAAGGAACATTTTAAGAGCGTGTACGTCAATGTACAGAGACCCCAGATACGATTTTCAAAAATATTTTTCGAACAAAAAGCTATATAATGCCACAGAAATTTGTCAGAATTGACAACCACATTCTTAATTTAACCAGAAGTCAAATAATGAGATGTATGGACGATGAAGAAAATATTTTATTACTATGAGAGCGATGCTTATTTCGTACGATGCTCGGCTTCACCCCAATATTTGTATACTTAGACATAAACAAACTCACTCAAATTGCAGACGGCATACCTATAATGTATCACATTTATTGAAGAGCCAATAAAACATAAATAACAGAGCACAAACTATCAGAAACAAACAAAAATTTGACACTTCAATTTCAGATAGGGACAAAAGAATTAGCAACCTGATTAGGACTACTGGTGGACTTCTCACTAGGGCCCATAGTTCTTTTATTTCTTTCCCCTTTTATCTGAATTCTAGAAACCTTCAGACAATGTTTTTCAGAACCTTTCATTGCAACCCCCACTACAAAATAGAATAAATATTTATTTATAAAGTAGATTTATCTTAAAATGAGAAAACAAAATAGCACAACTTGACATGAGAGCTCGATTGGAGACTAGATTTAAGAAAAACAATTAATGTTGTTATGGATAGTGACCTATGTTTTTAATTTGGGATTTTTTAGCTGGCTCGAGGTCAATGTATTTTACGTGCTTATTAAAAACAAACAAACACGAGTTTTGATTTTCCAATATATTTCAAACCCTATCGAGTTCGTCTTCTTCACACCAATATACACAACGAGAATGTTCTTCAGCAACACGAAGAGCAAAATAGGAAAACTTGACAAAAATAATACAAATGTATGCGAGAAAGTATACATTGGTACGACTAAAACAAAACTAAAAACCAGAATATCCGGTCACAAGTCTGACATAAAAAGAAGGAATGAGACAACAATCCAAAAAACAGCACTTGCGGCCCATGGTACTGAGCAGACACTCCCCTGACCTAACAGCTGTAAGCATCTTACAACAAGAACAACATTACAACAAACGGTTTTACCTTGGAAATGCTCCACATCATATCCACACCAATACATAGAAGGATGAACTCCAAACAAGACACAGAAAATTGCGCGCATTTATACAGACATTTACTTGACCACAACAAAAAATCAAATTAGTTACCAACTCCACAGCTGACTAAGCGGACGCTGTGCCTTTTGTACGTACACTTATACGATTTTTGTCTAGAACTATGTAATATAAATTGTTTGTTTTTTGTGTTATACTGTTTGCAACCCTGAAGACCCGAAGGGGTTTGAAATATATTGGAAAATCAAAAACTCGTGTTTGTTTGTTTTTAATAAGCACGTAAAAAACATTGACCTCGAGCCAGCTAAAAAATCCCAAATGAAAAACAATTAATTATAATAAAAATAAGATTACAAATGGCAATTCAATACAACTTTAGCTAAGCACTATTTTTAATTGTTTTATAGGAACGAAAAAGAGGAATATATATTATATTTATATAATATATATTATTTTTTTTATCAAATTGGTGTATGTAAATTATTTAATTAACCAACCCCAATTAAATTTTTATTTTTTTTTTTTTTGTGTGGTGAAGTACATATTGGTATATTTTATACTAATAATTTTTTTAAAAATTATAAATGTTGTGTGACCCAATATCCCAAGAGGCTAACGTGTTTTACTTTTTTGTTTTTCGTTCATCGCAAGGGGAGGCCGGGGTTGTGGGTTAGCTTAGAGTTTTGAGTCGAGGTGGGGAGCAAATAATTTTGGGTTTTAGTTGTTATGGTAGTAACTATTTATATGCTATAATACAATTTGTTTATAAATATTTGCTTAGCAAAGCTGAGTAGTTTACTAACTGAAATTTAAATTGAGCATCTCTTTATTGTTCGCTTACTACTAGATGTAAGCCACGGTTTAAGTATCAACCAAAACTCTAGTCAAAGATGCAGATTTGCATTTAATCCTCTCCCCCAAACCCATTTGTTAGACATTTTTCTGCTCAAAAACTTGAGCAAAATGCAATCTAAACTGAAAGGCAAGTGGACAAGAAGTCATCTCATGTCATATGCCAATCAGTTGCAGTTTTTGCACGTGCACTTGTGCACTTCCCCCCCATCATTGTCTCATATCATTTGGCAAACGAAATTGGACCTTCAAAAACTGGACCTGGTCTAATCAAATATTCAATTTCTTGTCGCTTGTCGCTCGTCGCGTTTGAATTTCAATTTCGCTACACTGCAGCAGCAGTGACTGTTTTCTTCCTTCCCAGGCAAAAAAGACACTTTCACTCTCTCCTTCTCTTTGTCTGCTTCCCTTCCCGGTCCAAAGGGGGCTGCTTCTTAGAAGTTGGTGAAAATTTCATTTGAGTTAAGTTCGCGGCGTCGCTGTCCAGTGGGTCCAGTTTGACTGAGAGTGATTGAAGTGCTTGGGTCTGGGAAAACTTTGAATTTAATTTGAGCGCTAGTCTAGACAACATGGCTCATCCTTGGTTTTGTGTTCGTGTTGAATGGAATTGGAAACTTGATTAAAGTTACCAAATTTCCCAGTAACAATAAAATGTATACATATCGAATTTTGTTCGCATTATGACTTTCAGCACATGTCCCAGCGATTAGGATCGCCACAAAATGGAAATTGCCAGTATAATGAGGCAATCTGACACATACGTAAAACAAATACTCGTGCATACAGGCTTACGTACATATATAAACAAATGTGACCAACATAACAATAT
Organism: Lordiphosa stackelbergi; assembly: GCA_018904235.1. Classification (NCBI taxonomy): domain Eukaryota; kingdom Metazoa; phylum Arthropoda; class Insecta; order Diptera; family Drosophilidae; genus Lordiphosa; species Lordiphosa stackelbergi. Next base: position 45,368 of record JAEIFU010002241.1, read on the forward strand.
TCTGGACGGGGGCCAGAATTGAGATTTACAAATAGAAGCAACTTTTGGTTGATACTCTTACACTTTCGTTTCATTTGTTAAATAGGTGAACATGTGCTCTTCATTGTTCAGTGTTTTGTCTCTCTTTTCGTCCCTCATCAAAATTTGACACCCATATTTCATGCCTGAATACTAATCCTCGCCAAACGCTCGCCAAACATTCGCTTTAAGCCTTTTTTACACCCTAAGTAAACGGGAAACCCATACAGCCTACAATATTCAGTGGGCTCACCAGCTACCAAAGTTCACTTGATCCCTTTTCAAATCTGAGCTCCAAATTGAATCAAAATCGTATAACTCGGTTACATAACGCACAGTTCTGTGTACTTGCCGTGTTACAAAAGGCCACAGCACACAAACGTAGTTGGATTTTTGTGTTTTGTTTTTTTGTTTTGTTGTGGTATCCACTCCCTTCCCCCACAGGACAATGACCAGGCAAAGTGAACATGTCAATAATAGTCGAAAATGGCGATGAAATTCATTTTGTTCGCATTCACATAATGCCCAGCACTTAACGGACAAGGGTTGGGAAGCGGTGCGGGGGGAGTACGTACAATCATAAAAGTGGCCACACGCACGACCCATTAATAAGTGGACCGCGTTGGTCATTGGTGGCATAAATAAATAAAGTATACGCCGTGTGGCCCCGCATTGACATGGTCTATGATATAGAGGCGGTGTTTTCGGGGCGAAATTATACTGTCCATTTCGAATAAGATATGATTGATGAACTTTTTGACATAACACACACATATGTGTGTACGTATGTATGTATATATCGTTTGTAAGTACGTGTCCAGCTTCCCCCCACCCATTTTTATGCATATTAAGCACACGCCATAACGGGCGGCATATTAAGTAGAAAGTAACAAAAAAAAAATGACCAACACAGCAATTGCGTGTAATACCCATCCCATTCCCATTCCCCTACTCGCTTCCTACCCACAAAATTATTATGCCCAAACCCTGTTGACATGTTACGCAGCTGGGTGAGGGGTGGCAGTGGAAATGATGACAGACCCATGTGGTTGAGGCTCAATTGAGAGGCCTTCATCATCAATGCATCAATCAATCAATTGTTCCCTTACCCAAAATATTAAAATATCAAACGAAAACAAACAAAAAAACTGGTGCAAATTTGTATAAAATGTAAGGAATGTTTCAATAAATTGAACAACATTTTTAATAAATAAAATTCTGTTGTGGATTAAAGATTCAACTAGGCCAGGAAAGCGCAACGACTGCTCGCTGCAGAGTTAAGGGAAAAGTGGAAAATTATTCAAATTCAAAAAAGAAATAAACCTGGCTACGAAACTGAGCCTAACCATGCACAAATGACTGAGCAAGAACAACGTAGAACTCTTAGGCTTCTTTCACACTGTTTAATACATGAGACATAATAAACTACATAGCAGGACATTATGATTCATCTAGAATTTGACAAGCTATTCGTATTTAAAAAGAAAGTATTTCTGCTTTTTGTTTTGTCTTAAATTTGTAGGGAGAGTGGGGGTTGTGATCATAGTTTTGTTTTTCGAACATAACTTCGCCAAAAATCAATATTTTTTCGTTCTGTAAATTTTGTATTTTAGGTAAAAGATGCACAAAACTTTCCTCATCACTAGTTTTAAAAAATAAAATTTTGGGTTTTTTTTTATTTCATATTGAAAAAAAAGTGATTTTTTGACATTTCGAAAATTTTTGGGGGGTTGTGAGCCACCCATCTAAAAGTTCAAAATTCGTGTTTTTAAGCCATTATTCTTTATTAAATGAAAAAATGAACAATTTTTCTCATATTCTGAATTAAGAAATATCAATGAAGAGTGAAAATTGATTGACGGCATCAGGCTTGTTTTCTTTTATATACGAGCACTTTTTGCTTGTGGCTGTTCTTTTGTTTGCCTTTTTTAAAGTTTTTTTTTACTTCTTTGGAGAGTTCTTCCTCTGTTTTATTGCGCGTCATTGCAATATTCTCTTTGAAAGTCAAAACCGACTTTTTTTTCAAAGTGGCTCACAACCCCCATATCTCACTTTTTTTTGGTGACGTCACATAACCAAAAAGAAATTGTTACAAAAAAAAACATATTTCTATCAAAAAGGCAATTGACCAAAAGATATTTCCCTCATACTTACATTTGTCATTTACAAAAAAATTTTGTATAATATTCACAAGTCAAAAATGAAAAAAAACTTTTTTTTAAAAAAAAGTCGAGTTCTGGTTCACGAACTTAAAGAAGGTGTAGACTGATAGGTTGCTTGCCAAAAGTTAGGTAATAAGAAGGAGACACATGACATAAACAAAAAGTTTAAATATATTTTTTTTGTGGCCAATATTCAGTGGCTCACAACCCCCAGCGGCTCAGAACCCCCATTCTCCCTAATTAGAATCAT
>JAEIFU010002242.1:0-47794 GCA_018904235.1 Lordiphosa stackelbergi
AAGAACTGTTCTCCATTTTTATACTCTGTACCGAAGGTACATAGAGTATATTAAGTTTGTGCAAAAGTATGTAACAGGGAGAAGGAATCATTTCCGACCCTATAAAGTGTCTGTCCGTCTGTCTGTCCGTCATCTGTCCATCTGTACATCCGTATGAACAAACAGATCTCAGAGATGGTAATAGATAGAGGTTTGACATGTATGGGACAAATGCTTCTTATACTTGCAGGCAGATCAAGTTTGTACAATTTTTGCCACGCCCCCTCCCGCCCCACAATTTGCAGAAAAACGTCATATCTCCCAGTTTTGTAGATAGATGATTTGTACCTTCCTAGAGATAGTTAGTCATTGGAGTCGCGTGTGAAAAGATATCCCCGGCCACCCCCGCCACCCACCCCCCCCAAAATTGTGTTCGAAGATATATTTTTTTTGGCAGTGGCGTAGATAGGGGGGGGGGGATTAAGATGATCAATCCCCCCCCATTGAGTTCCAAATCGGAGTTATAGGGGACGAAGTTAAGAAGATAAACAGTTTAAAAATAACTAAAAAACTTGACCTAATTTAAAAAAAAAAGTTAATAAAAGAATAAAACCAGTAAATAGTCTTGTATTTCTGCCTTCTGTCAGAAAATTATAACAAAAATCCGTCGATAGATTGTCAATAATGAACAATTTTCATGCAAAAAAATCGCGGGGTCATCCAAAACTTTTCTTAAAGACTTACCTCTAAAATTGAATTACCTTTACCATTTCCAAGTTCAAAGGTTATTGTCTGAGTGGATTGTGGACAGACAATTTTAATTTCTTTTCACGCGCCTTAAAAAAAATCTTGCCTGCGGCGCTCCATTTTCCAATAATTCTCCTACAACTATTAAACCTAACTGACAACATTCGTTGAAAAATTTTGTGTTCGCGATCTGTGTTTTCGGTGGTGGAAACGAAATTGGTATATATATTCGAAATATTGCTCTTTTTGCAGCCAAATGTGGCAATTCCATATTTTACATCCCGCCAGATCCTTTTCATGTTTTGAGTGTGGGAGCGAGAATTTTTGAAAAACCCTTTTCACCGATAATTATTTGATAAAAATAAATTTTTTTACGACTACTCAATCTGGCCCGCATGTTAAACATTATGTGCAAAGATCAACCTAAAATTTCGAAGTTTAAAGACATAGACATAGAACAAAACTACAGATGACTGCCGCAACCTAATTGCATGATAATTCTTCATAGTTCTCGGTCCATCGATGTAATTCTTCGAGGAAAGCCTTGAATTCTTGGGGTTGTTTACAAATTCTTTGTTTTTATGGACGAAAAGGAAATCTGCATATTTCAAAATTCGTTTAAAAGATACCATGGATGACCCCCAATTATTTAGCCTGAAAATTTTAATAATTCGCGATCCATCGAAAGAATTTTTTTATAATTTTCGCAGGCCTGTTCCGGGTTTCACTTTCGACAAAAATTGTCGAATTCGAATTGGATAATTGTGCTGTTGTATCAAATTGATTGGGGTTATCAGACGTTTTAATTTCAGTTCATCGAGTAAAGAGTAATTTGAAACTAAGGGTTAGATACGGATTTCCGTGGATGTTTAATAGAAATGAGAACATTTAAAAAATTCGAATTCACTTTAGTGAAAACCGGAACATGGCAGCTAAACTTTTCCCGATAACTTTAAATAAAACTCTAAAAACCCAAAAAAATGTTCAACATTTTGACTTTTATCACCCCCCATTGCAAAAAGCTATCTACGCCACTGTTAGTATTATTATTGGTTTTTTTTTTTAATATTATTATCTCTCCCTCCCCCCCCTTTTAACAAAAAAAAAAGGTTTTTTTGGGAAGGAAGGGAGCCCACCTTTTTTATTATAACCTTAATCTAAAAAAAAATTATATATTATTCCTTTTTTTTCTTTTTTTTTTTTTTTTTAATTTTTTTTTTTTTTTTTTTTTTTTTTTTTTTTTTTTTTCTCCTCTCCCCCCCTTTTTTTTTTTTTTTTAAAAATAATTTTAAAATTAAATTTTTATTTTTTATAATTAATTTTTTTTTGAGGGTGGAGTTAACAAAAAAAAAAAAAGTTATGTGTTTTTAAGTTTCTATGTTAGATTTTCGTTGATGAGAATCAAATTTATGTTGATGATCAAGAATTATCCCTAGATCATGTACTTCATTGGATGTGTAAACGAAGGTTTTTTGGTACACACACTTATTTCAACGACCATCTATTATCTAGACTATACGTTTGCTCGGTCGAACTCAGTTCAGTCTCAGACAGCAACCGTCTTTGTCACGAACTCGAACAGTCTTCGTCACGGATTCGAACCGTTTGCACTCTGTCTCACTCCAACCCATCAGCCATCATTGGGGCAAACAAAATACAACCGCCATAGAGCAAGACAGGGTGAGAATCGAACCTGAGCGCCACAGCAGCGCAGCTGGCAGCGTAGAGGCACCGAGCAATCCTATTATCTAGATTTCTCTCATCTGTGCTTATTTCTTCCAATGTCTACCGTCTGTCTTTACGGTTTCGTTCATTTAAAACAGTATTACCATCATCCGATTTTGAACGAGAAGGCCAAGTTAACTTCGTCTGTGCCGAAGTTTTTATACCCCTGCAAATGTTTTAAATATATTAGAGTTTAAGAACTCCAACATTAAAACAAACAATTTGTCTAAATAAACCCATTTGCCGACCGATGGTTCCTATATAGCTACGAGATATAGTCAACCGATATGAACCAAAATTTTCAAAATCTGTGTGAAAGCATCTAATATTAATAATCGCTGAGTTGAGAGACTTTAACAATAAAAACAAAAAAGTTTTTCTCACTAAAACCCCCTTTTCGACCGATAGTTCCTATGGCAGCTATAAGATATAGTCATCCGATCCGGTCGGATATTAGCAGTGTGCAGTAAAAAGAAGACTCTGTGCAAAGTTTCAGCTCGATAGCTTCAAAACTGAGAAACTAATCTCAGCGAAATTCAATTTAAGGCACATGGATATTTTATATTTTATACACTCATTATATGACACCATGAAAATTTTAGTTTCGACCCTCGTAGAAGAATGGGAAAGCATAATACAACGAAATTAAGTATGCAGAAAGAAAGCTTTATGAATTCTGCTTAAAATCTGATATTCTTATCTCTGACTGCATCTCGCGTTTTCAAGTAGCAATTAAAAAAAGCAAAAAGTTCGATTTTTGTCATGCCTGCAATTGTATCAAAATTATACGACACATGTCAATTTGTTGGGTTTAGTTAACATTTTATTCGTAGAATGGTATATAAACACTATTTAATGAATAATGGAGCAACCTTGAGCCTTTGCTACCTCGAAAAGTCTCTTAGGCATTGAATTCACCAAATTTGTAAGTAAATTTTGGTCTAAAAGAGACCATTGAGCCAAAATTTCGCTTTTGAGGCTTTCGACATTCTCAAATTTGTTATTATTGGCGTAAACACGCCTGGCTAAGATACCTACAATGTTCTCAATTGGGTTTGGGTCAGGGGAGCACTCTGGCCAATCCAAAACATTAATTTTGTGATCACTTATAAAGCGCTGGGTCTCTCTACTCTTGTGAATAGATGCATTATCCTGCGGAAAAACAAGCTCTCTTTCCATATTTTTTTCAAAAAATGGCAGAAGACGATCCTCCAATACTTTTCTGTATTCTCCACTGTTCATCCTAGAGCTTAAGAAGCACAGATCAAGCGTTCCAGACGCATGAAAGGCTCCCCAACCCATTGCGGATCCGCCTCCGTAATTGCGTTTGGAAAACATAAGTGGATCCTTAAGCAAATCTATCCAATAGTGCCGAAACCCATCTGGGCCGTCAGGACAAACATTTTTTTCATCAAAAAATATTATCTAAATGATAAATATTGAACAAAACTGTTTAAACAAAATAAAGCTAAAATTTTATACCGAGGCCCAGTTTCTCTCCAAGTTTTATTTCCACAAATTGAAGTCGTGCTGTTTTTTGGTGCGGCTTTAAGAACGGAACCTTTTTTAAGACTCCTCTGACAATGCATTCCGATGATTGCAGCGTCCGCCAAACAATCATCCGTGACACAGGCTTACTGCAACATGCGGCAAGTGTGGAACACGGAGCAAACGAATTGCAAGCTTTAAATATTATGCAACGTTTTTCGCGGTCAGACAACTGAGCTTTTCTTCCAGAGCTATGCTTCACATCATATTCATCCGGATTGTTCAAAAATTTGGTGATAACACAACGTGTTCGACCGATTTTCCGCGATATTTCGCTTACATTAAAGTCAACATCGTTTAAGGCTCTCATCCTTCCCTTTTCCTCGTCGGATAACAAACGCCCAAGCAGCATTTTATTACAAATTCATTAAATTGTTAGCAGAAATATAAAAAAAAATTAATTGAAACCAAATCTTTCTTTCCAGCCGCAATATTTGAAATATGTCGTATAATTTTGATACACTTGCAGAGATGACAAAAATCGACCTTTTTTGCTTTTTTAACCGCTACTTGAAAACGCGAGATGCAATCAGAGATAAGAATATCAGATTTTAAGCAGAATTCATAAAGCTTTCTTTCTGCATACTTAATTTCGTTGCATTATGCTTTCCCATTCTTCTACGAGGGTCGAAACAAAAATTTTCATGGTGTCGTATAATTTTGGGTGGGTGTGTGGAAATGGGAATAGAAATGAAAAAAATTTTTTTAAAAAAAAAATTTGAACAACGATATTAGTTCAACAAATGTCTTAATACTACAAATCAACAGGTGTTAGATAAGAAAACAAATTATTTTCAAAAAATTCATTTTTATACAGCAAAATTTAATTAAAGGCATGTATTTAAATTATATGGCAAAAAAACAATATACATATTATTGTCGAAGAAAGTTATGATTAATAGTGAATCCAGCTTCCAGATTTTGGAATACTGCAAAAATTCGTTTTGGTATCACTTTTGAATCTCTGAAGTAGGAATTTTGGCCTATTCAATGACTGCAGCAATTCTGAGCTCTTCCATCGATCGAATTTGCGATGACCAGCATATAGTCGTGCCAAGTTACCCCAAGTTCTCTATATTTTGATCAAACTAAAACATGTGTGGTGACGCTATACATTGAAAAAGAATACAAAAGTTTTTACTCACCAGAAGAACTATTTTTTCGACCGATCATTCCTATGGCAGCTATATGCTACAATAGCAGTCATCCGATTTGGATCGACTTGACAGAATTGTGTGTTAGCATATCATATTGATCAGTTACAGTTTTGGGAGCGATAGCATTGAAAACAAAAAAGTTTTCATACTAAAACTTTTTCAGACCTATCTACCTATCTATTATACTATATAGTTGCCCGATTTGCATAAACTTACTGAAACTATGTGAAAGCATAAAGAATTTATAATTACGAGCTTCGGACACTGTTGCATGGAAAACATAAAAGTTTTCTCACTAAAACCCTTTTCCGACCGATAGTTCCACATGGCAGCAATAAGATATAGTCATCCGATCGGTCGGTTCCGACATATTATCGGTGTGCACTTGTAAAAGAAGACTCTGCGCACAAAGTTTTGCTCTCGATAGCTTCAAAAACTAGAGACTAGTTTGCGTAGAAACAGACAGACAGACGAACAGACGGACGAACAAAGCTAAATCGACTCAGCTCGTCGTCCTGATCAAGAAATTATATATTTCTATGCGTTGCAAACTTCTGGGCAGAATTATAATATCCTTTGCAAGGGTACAAAAATACCTTAACACTAAGTCATTGATATATCTGTTGTTATTGTAGTTCCTAAATGTGTAATTAGGTGTGTGTACGTGTAGGTGTGTGAGAGAGAGAGAGAGACAGAGAAAAGTATGATTTAGAAACAAGGCTGCAAACCTCTAAAACTTTATAGAAGGTTCGGTCCGGGGGTTTAAACCCGTTGTAAAGCCTAAGGTTCGGTTCGCGGACCAGTTTTTCCAGCACCCCTGAACCCAAAAGTTTTGGTTCGAACCTCGGTTTGCTTGAGCATAGAAAAATTATTTCGATTTATTAACTTGTATTTTAAAATAATATTCTTCATATCAATAATACAATTTTTAATTATCAAATTATTGTGACACTAACAACTTTTGAGAACTGCTCAGTTTAAATTAATAAGTATTCTTCTTAGATTGTAAAGTGTTGAAAAGATTCGATTAAACTGATTCCTGATTTGCGGGAATAGCAAGTGATATAGTTAAGGCAATATTTTTAAGTCGTCGAATTATAACGGACAATAGTCGAAGGAATCTATAACATCATTTTTTTTTTTTTTTTTTTTTTCCCCGGGTGCTTCGCAATCAGAAGTTGATTCATTTTAAAAGCTCTGATGAAAATTTATTTTAGGCAGCATGTCTGTAATGTCATAATGTGAAGTTAACAAAAACTTAAAATCTCGGTTCGTAGAGCACTGCAGTAATGTTGGTAATAAGTTCATAATAGAAGATTAACGTTTCTCGAACGAGTGTAGTAATAAACAAAAGATTTCAGAACAGTTGCTCGAAATGAAAAGCAAGAGGAATAAAAATCACTTGGTAGTAATTGTGAATCCTGTAGCTTTAAAGAATTTTTTTGGCTGCAGCAATAAAAAGATATTTTGAACTATCAAATGTTTTTAGGTGGAGCTCTTTTAAAGAACTCTGAATTAAAAAATCTTTAATAGTTAGTAAACGTTCGCATATTTTGTTAACCTAACTCAACCGAGTTCAATTTCAATTCAATTTTTTTATAAGCAAAGATTTCATATAATGTGAGTACGGAGAAGTGTGCGAACTCTACTAATGTCAAACTAAACTGCCTTAAAAAATCGTTATCTACTAAATTTTGAGCGTGTGCAGCACAACAAACTGTAATTATATAGTCCTCCAGGGAATTTATTGAGTTAACTTGGTCATCGTCCAAATCAAGAAATGCTTTTGAAGCACATGAGCAACCTTCATCAACATTATATTCTTCATAGTTGCATTCCTTTTATGCTCTGCAGTTGTCATTTAAAAGTTCTAATGCTCGATCCATATTCGTTTCTTGACTTCTCTTCTTGAACTTCTTGAATGATAGTCAGATTACAAGGAATTTCTATATTTCTATATTGTATGTGTCGTTGAAAAAACTACTTAATTTGTTGAACCGAACCGAATTTTTCTAAAAAGTGGTCCGGTTCGGGTTCAGGTTCGAGGAGTCAAAAATATTTGAGGTTCGGTTCATGGTCCGGTTCGTCGGACCCAAAAACCCGAACCGAACCGGTTCTAAGGGGTTCGGTTCAGGACCGGTTTGCAGCCTTGTTTCCAACCCCCATTTCAAAAACCGACTGTGTTCTTCGGCTTTTAACTTAAAAATCCCATTTACCTTCATTCGAACCTCTTGATGACAAAAAGATTTGCCCCAAATTCTTTAATCGTCTCTTAGAAATCTCAGCTCTCATCAATTCCGATCAATCGTAAGTGTTCGGAAAATCTTAGCTCATTTTTTTAAATTTTTGGCGGTTCCTTAGATCATATCAATCATATATGGGCATTCTTACAACACGTTCATCATGCCCCCTTTTAGGTACGGAGAAATATAGAAGACAAAAAGTATTTTTGATTTTGTTTCTATTTTTTGGTAGAATTATGGCAGCAGTATATTAAGTGCTAAAAGTAGGTTCAGTCGATTTGACGATTAAAATATACTTTAAAAAAATCATGAGATTTATCACGCGACAAAAATGGAAGTCGTTTTCGACTGCATCTAAAGAAATTCATAAATCTGCGAAAGTTAAATAAAAATTTTGAAGCAGTTAATTTTTAAATAAAGGGAAATAATGCAGCTTTTTATTGAGAGCAATCATATTCAATTATTTACATTAGTTTTGTTTTTATAAGCTTTAATATTATGAAGAACGCGACATTTAGCACGCGACATCTTAAAAAAAGCTAACAGTGAAATGGACATATCTTCGGTATTCAGACCAATTTTCTTATAGTAAAGAATCAGAAACGCTGTACATACATTTTAGAATTTATTTTGATTTTTGTTTTCAATGTTATGTTAAGAAAAATCATTTTTTAAAAAACAATTTTTTTCAATCTCGGTGGACCTTTCTGTGGAAATGCCCATATTTAAAAGCTTTCAAATTTTTTTTTTTGTTTTTTCATGTTTTAACGGTACTTTTATTTTGACTTGAACAGAACGTATAGCAGATTTCTGTTATAATTATATAGTATTAACCAAGGCTGCAAACCTCCTAAAAAACGGCAGGGGTTCACTCCGGGGCTCGAACCCGCGAAACTTTTGGGTTCGGGTTTACGGAGCGGGTTCAGAAGGTCTCAGCGGCCTAGGTAGGGGTTCAGTAATAATTTTGCTTTTCACTACTTCATCAAACAAGTACGTAAATTGAAACAAACTTAGTGTCAATTTCCCTTCTTCCTTCTATGTGTCAGATAAGCTCACAATTTACCCTGTTATTTGTAAGTTTATGTAGAAGATGAGACATTGGCCCTTAAAAATTTTATTCATATTTATAAAGAAGTTATATATATATTAAAGAGGAATTAGAATATTAAATTCAAACTTGGATCATCGCTTCAAATCTATAAGTCATGGAGTACTAGAGATATGATATGATATGATGTACACTGCCACGCAATTTTGAGTGGTGATAAGCGATAGTCGGCATTGAGTTCTTATTGTCAGTATAGGAAACTACAGTCCTTAGAGTAAGACGGGCATATTCCCAAATGCAGAGCAAACTGCTGACTATCTGTTGGCCGTGTGGCCCAGCAGTTAGTGTGCTGAACTACTGGGCGGGAGGTCGTGGGTTCGATCCCGCCTCGGAGCATCTAATAAAGAGTTTTTTTTTCTTTCTTTAGAAAATATTGTTTACAATCCGGTCACCTTGCCCAGCTATTGGCGCCAGCTGTGAAGTAATCTAGCCATGAAAAGCAAAATCTCAAACTTTGCCGTTCGGATTCGGCGTTAAACTTTAGACCCCTTTCTCTTGTGCGAAAAATTTAAAGCACGCACGCCAAGAGATTGAGAGAACACACTTGGTATACGTTAATCATTAGTGTGTCTTCCAGCAATCTTTCATTATTACTGATATGAGTAGGAAAAGTGCGCCAGATACTTAACAGATTAAGGACTTACTCGAAAATAAAATTAAAATACAATTGTGATTGGTGACATCAATTCGCGTATTGGGTGCGAGCAGCAATTTTTGTATGAGGTCACAAATGGAGCGGATACCAGACACTCCAAAGACGTAACCGTTAATGCAAACGGAAGGAAATTCTTGGAGTTCGCAGATAACAGAGGACTGACTATTCTGAATGATCGAACAATAGGAGACATGGACGGAAACTTCACCTTTATAAATAAGAACGGCAGCTCAGTTATCGATGAACCTACAACTTTCGAGGTAGAGAGAAACTTAAATTGTCGCCCGGGATTATCCTGGAGCAACAAAAATGAGAACGAGTTCAGGAAAATGGTTCAGAGACGCGTTAGGAACCTAAAAATTGGAGAGCAGGACTTAACTATTGAGGACATAACATGTAACATTTTAACAACAGATGGTTCAATTGGAAATGCTATAAGAAGAGACAAACTGTCTTTGCCGCGTTGAACAGCTTCAGAAAATCAGGTAACTGCTCAACAGGAGTACAAGGTTGTGTGTGTAAAAAGTAAACTCGACTATGACCAGGGCCTTGAAGCACGAATAACTCTGATAAAAAATAGCAAAATTTTTGGAAGATAGCCAGAGAAATCAGAGGAATTGCCCCAACAATAGGGACCGAAATTGCTGCATGGGACTTTAAAAGTCATTTCGAAAGCCTTCTTCACCCTACAAAGCGCTATCAACATTCACTATGCACCGACCTATGTTGAGGATCCAGACCTAGATATAACGATCACAATGGAGGAACTCAAACTAAGATGATTCGATTTATAGGAAAAATATACTCGCAAACGAACTGTGCAGTTTGGACAGGAGAAGAACTCTCGCAGAGTTTTCAAACAATGAATGGCGTAAAACAAGGATGTCTTATGTCACCATTGCTCTTTGCGCTGTACCTGGACGATCTTCACGAGCACATAGGAGGTGGCCTGTACATTGAGAACACCAACATAAGGCTGTTATTGTATGCACATGATATTGTTATCGTGGCGGATAATCCCTGATGATTGAAAAACTGGAGCTATACTGCACACTGTGGGGCATGGAAGTGAATAAAACGAAATCCGAGATCATGGTGTTCCGAAAAGGAGGCAGGCTGTCAGCATTAGAAAATTGGACATTTCAGGCAGAACCGGTGAAGGTAGTACAGGAGTACAAATACCTTGAAGTTGTTTTGACGCCAACAATGAATTTCAAAAAACATGTAGCAGCAAGAACGAGAGAAGCGCAAGCGAGTATAAACTCAGTGTGGGCAAATTTCTTAAACAAGGGAACCCTAAATCTAACTGCAAAATGGAAAATATTCAACGCCATCAGCAGAACGGTGCAGTGCTACGGAGCTTAAATATGGGGAGGAGAAATAAGCGACGAGGCAGATCAATTGCAACGATACTTCATCAAAAGGATACTTAAGCTGCCAGAATGTACGCCGAATTATATTTTAGCAATAGAAGCAGGACTAGAAGATGGGCACATTTACAGTTCGGTTCGGACTGCCCAAAAACTCCTGAGTCTCCGACTCCGGAGCGGTTCAGCTCCGAACCGATTTGCAGCCCTAGTATTAACAGTAATATGCAGCTAGGGTTGTCGAAAATATTATCGATATATCGAAATATCGATATTTTTGCCCAAAATGACGAATATCATTATCGCATATTTTTCAGTGGCGATATATCGGAAATCGAATTTATTTTGGCGATATTTTTCGGGGATATTTATGTTTCAGCGTTCGATCACACTTTTGCGAATAACTGTTTCTTGTGCTCTGGACATTTAAGGCAAAATGTTATTTGATAAAGGTTGATGCACAGAAATCGCAGTGCAAACTATGCAATAAAGTTTTAAGGACCAGTGGAAACTCAACAAATATTGAAGCGCACTTTAAAGCAAAGCATGGAGATGCTTGTCTGAAATGCAGCTCATCAACGGTAAATGTAAGTATGAATGATTTTGCATTCTGGGAATTTGTGTTCTTTGTGTGTCAAATTGGTGGCTATTTATGCATTGTATTGTGGATATTTATATCGTGATCTGGTATTGTACATAAATATGTGCATGCTTGTATAGAAACAGGAAAATATTTACCATTGTTTAAGATATGGTTTAAAAACCCGTTTGTTTCAGTTTTGAACGGTTTCTCTTTCCATTTCTAAAAATGCATTTGAGCTTTATCATCCAATATATATTTCCTTTAGGAATCATCATTTAATGCATCTAGTAACTCGCTATCAGAAGAAGTAATTTTTGAAGGATCACTCTTCGCTGATCACAATACTGCCATACTATCTCAACAATCATCAAAACAGTTCATTATTGGAGCCGTATTTTCATTTACGGTTGTTTACCCTTCAACGGGAGCACATAACTAAACGGGTCTTCCTAAAATCTCTGTCTAACTAAAAATGTAAAAATGGCTATACAGCTCCCCACGTTGCCAATTTGTCCTTTTGCGGACAGATCTGTCACTTTTGAAACCGCGATTACCGCGGAAAAATTTGCAACGTCCGCTATCCGGAAAAAATGCTATTTTTATTTTATTTTATCCTTTATTCATCCCCTTTTAATTTTTCTAAGTCGCTCACACACTTTATTAATTAAAACTATGAGGCATCTCTTCATATTGATTTTACGCCTCGATAAGGAATTTTCAAAGCGATGCAACCATGTCTTAATTGTGTGTAATAAAAATCAAACGTATGGAGAATCGGTTCATTGCGCTCTTAAAGTTTCAACATACAGAATTTTTTTAAAAAATTAATTTTATTTTAAATAATAATATTTATTTATAAAAAATTTTAAATTTATTTTTATTAAAATATATTTTTTTTTTTTAGAATTCTTTTTTATAAATTATTTTTTTTTTTATATTTTTAGTTTTTTTAAAGACAGCAGGAGATATAACTTTTTCCAAATTGCGGGGGCGGGAGGGCTGGCGCAAAATTCAAAAATACTTTCTGCGTGCAATAAAAGAAGCTTTTCTCTGCCCCCATACACCAGACCTCTATCTCTTCCCCATCTCTGAAATCTGTGTTCATACAGACGGACGGACGGACGGAGACGGACGACACACACACACAAGCTAAATCGACTCGGCTGTTGATGCTGATCAGAATATATATACGCTTTATGGTCGGGAAATTCGACCTCTGTTACATATTTCTAGTACACTAAAATTTTTTTTTTTCAAATGGTAAAAAAGATTTTTGTATTAAACATGGATTTAATGCATTTATTGTTAGTTTTTCAACGAAAAAAATTTTTTTTTTTTTATCAAAATCGGTTAAATAGTTCTCAAGAAATTTGGTCCAAAGGCGTCCAAAGGCGGTAAAAAATCTCTAAAAATTTCCCAGTGAATTTTTTTCAAAAGCCACTTTTAAACCATTTTTTAAGTTTTTTAACAGAAAAATAAAAGACATGACATTTAGTAAAAAAAATATTTCCAGGGGTCTGAATGGGAAAAAAAATTTAATCCATATAAAAAATAGTTTTGTTTATTTTTGTAAAACTACTTTCGGATCTGCGCGGATTTTTTACAGGATGATTATAAGATCCAAATAGAAACTTGAAGCAAATAAAATAACAAATGCATCATACTATTATGGACTACGAAATTGTTGCTGATAATACCATTCTCGTTGAAGTGCTATATGAATTGAACGGAATATTGATATTCATTAAATTTTTTATTATATTAATAGAAAAATAGTTTGTCCTGTTTTTTTGTTTTTTAAAAAAATCTGTCCGTTTTCAGTCTTTTGGGTTAATGTCTTTTTTAGGGGGTTAATACGTGAGGTAAATTTTTGCCAAATTTAAATAACGGATTTAATTTTTTTAAATTCTTAAAATTATTCGGGTCTTTCATTTAGTCATTTTCGTGTAATTAATTTGAGTATAAATATGTTGTATAGAAAGTGAGAAAAATTAGCCTCTAATAGGGGATAAAAATCATTGTTTGAGCAGCTGAATTAATATATTTTTTATTACCCTTACCAAATATATATAACTAAAAACTTATGGGGATTAAATCCACTAAAAAAAATTTTTAATTAAAGAGATTATAATATTATCTTCTTTGAAAAATTAATATATTTTAATTATATCTGTTTAATGAATCCAAATATTTTAAAATTATTTTTTATTATCTTAATATTTTCCAGGCCATATTTTATTGTCGAGCGAATGACGCCTTTTGCTCTTTTGGTCTCAGTTTCGGCAAGCGCTCGGGTCGTGTACATGAGAATAGCGAAAATGTTTTCGGTCCGGGGATGCCTAAGGGCCATCCGCTGGTCTGGGGTTGCAGTAGAGCAGGGGCATAAAGCAAAATTTTATATTTTCACATCCTTCGACAGTTTTGTGACTTGTGACATTATCGACGAATAATAAAATGTTCGGTTTTTCTTTTTCATATCAGATCAGTTGGCAAATTATTTCTTGTAAGCAGTCATTCATGCTTTTGTTTGCGTAATATGGCAGTGGTACATTAGCATTTTTGAAACAACGTGGGGATTTCGACTTGCCTTACTACGAAAGGCCTTTTTATTTGACCCGTCTGCATTGCATATAAACAAAAGTAATCCTCACCTTTGCAACTTTTGCCCAGTTAAGTGACTTCCACTGGTTTAAAAAGTTTGCAATAGGCATGGCCTTATGAAACAATCCAGTTTCGTCGGCGTTAAATATTGGCTGGATCGTAGTCCTTAATCAAACCGGGTAAAATGTCACTGACATATTCGATGCGAAATCCCCCGGAATCGTTCGATGCAGATTCGCCGTGAGTGCCATACTTTATGTTGTGCCTCTTACGCCAGCGCCATAAAAAATTCGCATCAGGTTCAAACTTGTCGTCAGCGATCTTGCGCAAAACTCTTTAGCCTTCGCTAAAATCACATGACGGTCCAGTATTACATTGATTGACTCCTGCTGTTGAAACCATTTGTACAGTGCCTCCTACACCAAGTCATTGTGCAGCTTTTTCGCTGGCGTTTACGCTAACTGAGACGTTGAAGCAGACTTTGAAACTCGTCTTGATTTTTAATTATGCGGTTTTGTTGATCTGTCACACTTGTATATCGTGCAGAGAACACTTTTATCAACGTTTTCGCTGACAGCCGTAATGAATTTGAATTTTTCTTTTAAAGTTAAGCCAACCAAGCGCTTCACTTTACCCATTTTCACGATTAGAATGATTTGTTACACAAATGGCACGATCAAACAAACGAAAAACGGACATGCGCAAAAGTGCAGCGTTGCCATATGCTCTTTACAAAAAAGATACATGATTAAAACTCAGAAATTTGTTTTTCCAAATTTTTTCCCATCGTCTAGATTGCTGACCAATGTGCTCTGTCAAGAAAATATGATTTTGCATACAATCCAGGGTCTACTGATGAGGTTAGTCGGTGTAACTACAACCAATTGCCTATTTTTGCATCTTTTATTTTTGATGCCTCAAACTGGCAATGAGAAATAGTTCCCAAAATGTGCAACACTTTTTGTTCTGTAAATTATAACCATTATATTTTTGAAATCCTAAATAAATTGAAAACCAAAACACTCATTTCGGGACGCAAATAAAATAATTTATTATTTAAATTTTATTCCAGGAAAAAGATAACAACCTCTTTTTTTTTGACAACTTTCACGCAAAACGAAGTCGTGGCGGGTTCAGCTGTTAAATACATACATACAAATGTATGTATGTATAGCTGAAGCAGAAAGAAACCCTCTCAGTCGTGTGTTTGCTGCCCAGCTGACAAGTGGTAAAGAGAGAGAACGTGCAAAGTTTCCCCTCAGATTCGCATAACTTGGAGCGCTGATTGTTGATTTATGGTAAACTGATAGTGGTTAGCTGGTCAAATTGTTCAGTTTCATTATACATTCCCAAGCGTATATATATATATTTATATATAAAAGTTTATCGAGTCACGCTTTTCCTTCCATATGATAAAAAGAAAATGTTGGAAAATCAATAAAATTGTGTGCGTGAATGAAAAGTGTTGATTGTTTTGCTTTTCTCAACTTTTTTGCAGCCCTTGGAGAGCCTAAGCCTCAGCAACAGCAAGCAGGTGGGTATCTGGACAGTTGATTCCTTTGGAACAGAGATTTCATTTCGATTCTCTTGCAGCTTAATTGATACCAAGTCGAAAGTTCCACGTTGAAGCAGCAGTATGGGTAACGAAACCTCACTGCCCATGGACATGTGCTCCAATTTCGATGCGGATGAGATACGACGGCTGGGCAAACGTTTCCGCAAATTGGATCTGGACAATTCTGGTGCATTGAGCATAGATGAGTTCATGTCGCTGCCGGAATTGCAGCAGAATCCATTGGTGCAGCGCGTCATTGATATATTCGATGCGGATGGCAACGGTGAGGTGGACTTTAAGGAGTTCATACAGGGTGTCTCACAGTTTAGCGTGCGTGGCGATAAATTGTCCAAGCTGCGCTTCGCCTTCCGTATCTATGACATGGACAACGATGGCTACATTTCCAACGGAGAACTCTTCCAGGTGCTCAAAATGATGGTGGGCAACAATCTGAAGGATACGCAACTGCAACAGATTGTGGACAAGACAATTTGTTTCGCCGACAAGGATGAGGATGGCAAAATCTCGTTCGATGAGTTCTGTTCGGTGGTGGGCAACACCGATATCCATAAGAAAATGGTTGTGGATGTGTAAACGCTTGGGAGGGGTGGGTGGGGGAAAGGGCCCACCAATAAATAGTATACATATATATATATATATTGACATATTGACTACGGTGTATACCTAAGATCATTTCCAGTGTATGTAATTTTTGATTTATTAAGTACTTAAGGCATGCAAACTCGAAGTCGAACTGGAGTACTTTGAATTCGAGTTCGAATTCGAAATTTGAAATTGGAATTGATCCATTTCGATCTGGAAAACTTTTCTTTTAAATTTTAAATTCAATTGGAAGAATTTGAGTCGGAATGAACCAACAACCATACACTAATATAAACAAATGCTGGTCCCATTTCACAATCGAAGTCGAAAAATAATTTTTACCAAATTTCGAGCAAAAATTCCAACTTGAATTTAATTACAAACACGAATTTAGACTTTAACTGTATTAGAACAAATTCGAGTTCGAATAACCAATACAAAATTCTGGCTTAAGCCCCATTTTAAATTCAAAGTCGACAAATAAATCTTTCAAAATTTTGAACTAAAACTCGATTTTGAATTCAATTAGAATTTAAATTATTATATATATATTTTACCGAATTTCAAACTAAAATTCGAACTCGAAATTTCTAACAAACAAAAATTTCGACTACGAATTTGGTTATTAATGACGTTTTCGTATTCCCAACTTGAATTATTAGGAACAAACTCGACTTCGAATGAACCAATCACAAATGTTGGCTCCCGCTCCTTTATAGATTCGAAGTTTAAAAATTTTCGAACTTGAATTTGCTTACATACACGAATTTCGACTTCGAATTTAGTTTTCAATGATTAATTTAAAGTTTAAAACTTGAAGCCAGAACTTTTGTATTGGTTATTCGAATTCGAATTTGTTTACTAGGAACAAAATCGACTTCGAATGAACCAATCACAAATGTTGGCTCCCGCTCCTTTATAGATTCGAAGTTTGAAAAATTTCGAACTTGAATTTCCTTACATACACGAATTTCGACTTCGAATTTAGTTTTCAATGCCGTTTTCGTATATCCAACTTGAATCATTATAAACAAATTCGAGTTCGAATAACCAATACAAAAGTTCTGGCTTAAAATTTTAAACTTTAAATTAATTACAAACCCGAATTTCGACTTCGACTTTATTTTAACAAATTCAAGTTGGAATATTTTGTATTTATTGAGTATGATCTTCCTAAGACTACAAGTACAGAGACTTATTAATTGTTGTATTAGTCACAAATATAACCAATAAAAAATGCTGTCTCAAGCCTCATTTGAAATTCGAAGTCGAAAAATAACTTACGGGCCTGTTCCGAATTTCGAGTCGATTTTCGTGTAAA
Source organism: Lordiphosa stackelbergi (assembly GCA_018904235.1). NCBI lineage: Eukaryota > Metazoa > Arthropoda > Insecta > Diptera > Drosophilidae > Lordiphosa > Lordiphosa stackelbergi. The sequence goes on from JAEIFU010002242.1 coordinate 17,193, forward strand.
CGTTAGCATTTTGCAGTAGAATTTAATAACGTTGTATAGAAGGTAACAAATATACCTACGGTTACTAGATCAGGTATACCAAAACTCGGAATTGCGTGAGCAGTTGAAACCGACTGCTCAATCCCAAGTGAAATCAATTCGAGAGAAAATGAGAACTGAATCTAGTAGCCACAGATTGGCTTGTCACTTACTTGTACGTTTATACAACTTGCATTCGAAATACAAACGTTTACACGAAAATCGACTCGGAATTCGGAACAGGCCCCCTTAGAGAAAAAATTCGAATGTTAATTTAATAACAAACACGAATATCGACTTTGAATTTAGTTTTCGAATAACCAATAAACAAATTCTGGCACTAGCCCTATTATAAATTCGAAGTCGAAAAAATAAATCTTACCAAATTATGAAAAATTCAATTACAATTTAAATAATTATATTAAATTTCGAGTTTGAATAACCAATAAATATGTTTTCTGGCTCGACTTGCATTTAAAATTCGTGGTCGAAACATAATTATTACCAAATTTCAAAATAAAATTCGAGTTTAAATTTAATTACAAAATCGAGTATCGACTTCGAATTTAGTTTTACCATGACGATTACGTATTTCCAACTTAAATTTATTATAAACAAAGTCGATATCGTTCCAAATTCTCTAACTCTAGCTATTTTTTACTTGAATTCGGAATGGATTTCACGTCACGTTAACAAATTTTTAATTTCGAATTTAAACTCCTATTCTAACTTTATTTCGAACCAAAACCCTAACTTATTTACAAACGTAATTTCAAATTGAAATTTTTTGGCGAGACTCGAACTCGAGTTGGATTTCTTACCAAATTTCGAACAAGTTTTAGAGCTCGAATAAACCAAGAATTTTATTATTTACTTGACAGAAAGTTAGTTTTCAAGCTCGAATAAACCCAATATGAAGTATATGGAGTTTTCTTTGCAATAAGCTTAATTTCAAACACAAAGTCAAGCTTGATTTCGAACTGTTACTAATTTTAAACTCCAACTAGAATTTGCACTTAATTTCGAATTCAAATTTAATTAGAACTTCTTTTCGACGCAAGCTAAAGTTCGAGTTTCTATGAACTAAATAATGAATGTCTTAAAATTCTTACTCTATTTTATATCTCAGTTACGAATTGCAATTGAAACATGTTTTCAAAAAGGTTTGCACTCGGATTAATATCAATAAATTTTAGTTGAACCTTGATTTAAGTTTTTAATTTGGTTAGAACTGAAATTTAAGTTTTAGTTCGAAATCGAGTGAAAATTAAAGCTTGGAAACGGGTACGGAATTCGTAATGGAACTTAAACTAGAATTTTAATACTTCAATTCAAGTACATATTGATTAAGCTTAAGCTCTTATTTGAGTTCGAAGAAAAATATATAATTCAAGTTCGAACTGAAGAACAAGCTTGGAGTAGATTTCATAAAACTTAAATTAAAGCTCCAACCAATTTACAAAACTTGATTTGGAAGGGAACTTCAATTTATTTTTGATTTTTTTGATCTTAAACTTAACCCAAATAGTTAATTCTAAGGATTTTCATAACCTTGAACCCAACTAAAATACTAAAAATGTACTAGATAACTAAACTTAGAGCTAACACTTGAACTTGGTTTCGAATTTTGTGGTAAGACTTGACTTTGAAGTAAAGCTTTTACTTGGACTAAAACTTTAATTCTTGCTCAATATCGGCTTACAATTAAAATTTTAAAAATAAAACTAAATTAGAATTTTAAAATGGACTTGAGTTTATGTATGAAACTAAATTGCGAACTTGAGTTGAAAGGTTATGCAAAATTTGTATTTTATCAGCTGTGCTGTCGCTTTCACTTTTGCCAAACTATTAAGGGACCAAATTTGGTCCAAAAACCATTTTTGAATTGCGAAAGTGAAAGTGGTAGCACGCCTAAGCTCGAAATGAAACTTGTTTACGAAACTTGTAATTGATCTTTTTCTCTCTGTCCAAAATTTCACTAGATTTCCAAATAATAGTTTGAATCATTCCACTGAGCGCCAATAAATTCAATGTGGAAGGCGTGCCAAACCAAAAACCTAAGTATATCTATAACAGGGGTCGGCAATGTGAGCAGAGAAGTTGCCACTGGCAAATGAGAACATATTCGTATGCATATGCAAGCAAACAAAGGGCAGAGAGCAATCAAAAGTTTGTTGCTGCTTTTTTTTTAAATACTAGAAATCACGGAAGTGATATATAGAGAGGATATACTGCCGGATTCTCTGCTCCCATTGCCGACCCCTGATCTAAACAAAAAAATACACTCAGAAAAAAATCTCAAAAATTGCCTTAAATCAACAAAAACCTTACATTTCTTGTCTTGGCACCGCTATGATCACTGAATCATGTTCAGAATCTGGCAACAGCCAAAGATATCAAAAGCAGTTTCAACTCGCAACATAAATTGGACACACCTTAACACCCATAGAATAGTTTTAGGCTGAAATTTTATATCCCAGACTCAAGTGAAATTCCCAAGTAGCAAAATATGCAAGTGTAAAAAGCAACAAAGTCTGCTGATGAGTGAATAGGGGACAATTCCGAAATAGCCTGTCCAGACATACCGTTACTATTCCGATAAATGTTGTAAGCTATAGCTAACTCTGTTGTATTGTGTAGATTGTATTGAATTATAATTGAGCCAGCGCTGTAAAGAGCAAAAACTTTGACCAAAATCAATAAGTGGTAACTAAAACCAAAGATTTATAGACATTAAAGATGTCACATGTGACGCAAAAAGCGATTGTTTTTGGGAGCTGACATTGGATCCCAAAAAAAAAGTTTGTATGAGGTGCGGTATCTATATGAAAGTGTCTTTGCTAAAACCCTTATATGTATTTTAAATTCTTATAGTTCAATCGTTGGGCTAGAATGACGCATTCTATTTTTCAAAGTCAGTTTGTGTATTAATTCGTCGCATAATGTTTTTGATGAGGTTGAGATCAAGTCTTGATCCAAGGGAAAATATTAAAATATTAAAAACTAAATCAAACTGTAATGAGAAATCGATTTTAAGTCATTTAACAATTCTTAAATTATTCAAAAATTTTACGAAACACAAGAAACTGTTGGTCGAACTGTAAAAAATTCTTTTTCTTCTTCCAAAACACACCGAATGCTGGCCGAAGTCATGCTTTACAGCGTGTTAGAGAGAGCCACAGTCACATTTTCGTGGACAGTAACTATGAAACCCTGTCTTAGATAAACGTAGTTCTCTCAGAGTGTTATTGAATAGTTGGTCAACGAGCCGAACGCATGCCGAGGCTTGTGCCAAGAGAGCAAACAGCTTTTCAGTCTAAACTTATTCCTTTCCTAAGAAGTATGAACTAGTATGAACATACAGAACTTATTGTAATGGCGTTTATTTTTTTCTGAGTGTATTTTTATCTTAAAATATTATATGCATGATGTATGTATCTACCTGAACGCGATCTCTCTCATCCTCAAATGCAATGAATTGTGTCTTAAACTCAAATACTGAACCACCGGCAACGGACCATTAACTCATCACTCTCTATGCAACGTTTTTGTTTGAAAGTTTCCTATAAAAATAAAACCACCCTATCTGAACATCCACTCGATTAAGCAATTGTATACTAAGTAGAATATTTATCTACATACTGACATACTATGTATTACCTTCACTATGTTCAATTCGACTTTATGCTTAAGTTCATATTTTGACTACATGTTGTGTAAAAAAGAAAAGAAAAAATAACAAAAACAAAATACAAACCAACAATTGATTAAATAAGGTTCATTAAAAAGTGGGGGAAGGGCGTTCAATGTCAGCAATTAGCTCAGGGGAAATGTCCTTTAACCAGTAGGTCAGCCACTGATTGCGTGTGTGTGTGTGCTTGGAGAATCCAGAAAAACCTTGACAAAACGTCGTGGCAAGTGTGTGAGTGGTATCAATAAATTATGATCTGATGTCCGTCGGCTCGTAAATCATTTTCACTCTCTCTTCTCCGAATATATGTATGTATTCTCCCGTTTCCATTTCGAAAATTAGTAGGGTTAATGCTACTGCTTTACCTTTTGTTCACCTTCCAGTCGCGGTTGCGCCACGAGCCCATCCATCGTTGACCTTTTTCGGTATTAATTGGGTTTGATTAATGTGCTCCAATTTTTGGTTTGTACGCGGCTGGGCCCCATAATTGGTGCTCCTTTTTTTGTGACAGCCATAAGTTTCATTTTGGTCATAATTTATATGCTGTGTAACCTACCCAAAAAGATATCAAAAATTGGCAAAAGTCTGCTGAGGAGAGGATAGGAATGCTCTTTAAATAGCTATACAGATGACATGCTGACTTATTGTTGGGGGATGAGAGCTTAGATTCACAAACTCTTGGACTTAAATTTTTAATCATTTGCACAAATTTTTGAAGTTTTTAAGAAGGTTTTGGTCTTTAGTTTTCAAATTGTATCTTACTTAATCATTAAGAATAAGTGCAACTGCGCAATGAAGATCCGCTGTTTTCGCCCAAATTTTTGTTCATTGACGAGGCACATTTCTGGCTAAATGGATACGTCAACAAACAAAATTGTAGCATTTGAGCTGATTAGCAACCCAAAGAGACTCTCGAACTACCGTTACATCCACAAAAATGCACTGTTTGGTTGTGGTTTATGGGCTGCTGAAATCATCGGTCCGTATTTCTTTAAAAATGAGGCCGCCCCATGCTAAATGACTTTTGTTACCTGAAATTGAAGCCCTTGATGTGGTTTCAGCAAGACGAGTGCTACACACACACGCGAAAAAATGGCTTTATTGAGAAATTATTTCGGTGAGCTGCTTATTTAGAATTCCGGACCTGACAAATGGCCTATTTCCTGTGGGGTTACGTGAAGTCAAAAGTCTTCGTCGATAAACAGCGTCAAGACTTGGGAGCCCACATTAGTCTTGAGATACCCGCTGGAAGTAGTGAGCCAAAATTAGACCATCCGAATGAATGGTGAGTCTATTTATGGACCTTTACAAAATGGTCCTAACCTGCTTTAGGGGAAAGTCTCCGGTTGTGGACATAGTTGCGTTTTTCACTAATAACTTTTTTTCCAAGTCAACATTATGCGGTGATATGAACATCATTGTAAAGCTAGAGACTCTAGCTAACTTTCCTCTGAAGTAACCTATTGTTTTAGACAAATGGAAAAAAATTGCAGCCATGTATATGAAGTGATGATTTTTGGCCAAAATTTTTTTGTACCCGGTTGTGGACACCTTTGTAAAATCGCTAGAAATGGAAAAATATGAAGTAAAATGGCCATGAATTGATGAAAAAAGAACGTTTATTTATTTAAGAAGCCTTCAGTGGCAAAAAAGAACAAAAAAATAATGGCCTTCAATGGCAAAAAAATAAAAAAATGATGGCCTTCAGTGACAAAATGAAAAAAATTATTCCGAAATGCAATTTTTGCAAGTGAAATAGCTGGCCGTCATGCCAGCGCACTTCAAATGCACAGGACGATCGCAGATATCACAATGGATCGAATTTGCAGCGGTCAGTTTTTTTTTTGGCAAGAGCGCCAAACAAAATCCGATGACGAAGACGCCTTCTTCTGCGACACAGAATCACGCTTGGCTGCTCGCTCAGCTGATTTTTTTGCCTTCTCGCGCAAAACCTCGACACCTTCCGGAGAAGTTAGCACAGCGGTTTGCATTGGCTTGCGACCGCGATTCGATGGCTTTTTCGGAGAAGTTCCTTGCACCGGCCCAATTTCATCCAACAGTTATAAGGCTAGCCGAAGACGCTCGTGAAGTGGATGGTTCGGGGGAGGTTAACACCTTTTCTTCTCGCCCAATATTGGGATCGGCGGAAACGATGATACGACGCTGATTGACTTCATCAAGATCAGCTTCTGTGGCGACTTCTACTGCATTTCGTTCGACAGCCTCAATGAAGTCAGCTTCGGAGAAAGCGTCAGTGTCAAACGGAACAATACCGGGCTTTCGAAAACCGGACTTGATTGTTGTTGGCGTCAGTGCCAAGTCGAGTGTCCTGCACAGTGTCGAACGAATTCCAACAAAACCGAATCAACAACGGACGAAACATCTGCAAAATTTGCTCTGACTTTCTCCAAATACCGGATTAAAGTGGGTCGAGGAAGCCCATATTCCTTGGCTGTAGCTTTGACGGCCTTCTTATCGATGAGGCATTGCTTAATGGCATCGACCAGCCCATTAAAATTAATTTTTTTGGTGTTGACATGGCTAAAAATGCACAAAAATTCACAAAAATGCTGTTAAAATATGTTACACTAACATAAACAACGATATTTGACAGTTTTATGGCCAAACACACGCTTTAAACACAAAAAACGAGGGTGTCCACAACCGGTGCAAAAGTGTGTCCATTCTTGGAAATGGTAGCCATTTTTATTTTGTTCAGCAAATTTACACGACACAAACATTTCACTGAAACTTGATATCGCACCACAAAGTACACTTAATGCACTAAATAACAAAGTATAATACTCACCACTTTTCAATGTTTTGCTTCGATTTAACGCAATGTGGAAATTGGAAAAATTAGAAACTCGAAAAAATGTTCACGATTTTTTTTTATTTGCCCACAGCGAAAAACCAAATGCGTTTTTACACTTCGGTATTGGCTCAGATTATGTGTACTGTCAAACTACAAGTTTGACATTACTCAGTTTGGCGGCATCGGTTACCTGTCAAAAAATAGACTGGGGTGTCCACAACCGGAGCGTGTCCACACCAGGAGACTTTCCCCTATTTTTTTTTGCGGGGGGGGGTTTTTTTTCGTCCGTGTTGGTTTTTTTTTCTTTGTTCTTCGTGTTTTATCCCCCAAAATTTTTTTTTTTTTTTTTTTTTTTTTTTAGTTTTTTTTTTTTTTTTTTTTTAATATTTTTTTTTTTTTTTTTGTTTTTTCCTTTTTCTTCGTTTTTTTTTTTTTTAACAAAAAAAAAAATTAATTTTTTCTGGTTTTTTTTGGGCTGCGCGCCTGAAACATATTTTATGACTGGATTAATTATTACATACTATTTTTTTTTTTTTTGTTTTTTTAAATATAATTAAACGGCGCCGGTGGAAGGGAAAATTTTTCAAAACAGTTAGCTTAGACTCATATTTATGTCAAAAAGAATGTTTATAAATCTTTATTTGGAAGTGGACTCGAGCACCCGACCTATTCATCTGAGGCAACGGTCTTTTTATCTGCACCACCGGGCAAGAAGCATACTTTTCACTGTGTTCCATGGTGGCATGTCAATACAAGTGTCTGAGTTCGAAATTGTTTATAAGTTTATGTTTTTCAGAATAAAGACTTTGGACCAATTTCACATCTTGCACATTGAACTAACAAATAACAGAGTAACTTGTAAGTTATTTGCTTCGACAACTTTCAAAGGTCCATAAATCTTCCGAAGAATTTTTCGTTCGAACACGCCGATCGCCGACTCATCCGCTGCTGTTATTGTCCATGATTCTGCGCCGTATTGCAGCACTGGGATGATAAGCGGCTTAAAAAGCGCTAATTTGTTTTAAAACAAAATTGTATCAGAAAATTTTTTGGACCACCCATTAAAAATATATTCTCACCTAAAATCCGATGCAAGCTTTGCCTTCAATAGGACGGCGACATAGCCCACACAAACCGACTAACAAACGCTTTTTTGAGTTCTTTGTGGGTTGATGCAGTCCCTGAATATTTAAATGTTGAAGGGTTTTCTGCTGTTCCATAAAATCTTGGAGTTTCCACATCCTGTTTCTAAGTTATCAAGTTTAAAACATTGAAACTCTTCCAATCACAGAATCGTGTTTTGCTGGCCCACTTTTTTCTGATTCTTATTACGTTGGAGGGCCAAAACTATTTAGTAAAATGCCACTTATAAATTATGTACCATAATTCCCCATTTAATGTGCGGGAATGGGGGAATTTTTACATACAGACATACGTCATGTACATATGTATATATGTACCGTGCCCATGCCCTGACACAAATCAATATAACTTGGCTTGTGTGCGCGTGTATGCTAGAGTTTTGGACAGGTAAAAACTTCATTCAACCTCAAACCAATTGGCCCCCAAATCATATGGGAGTTCTCAGCGGCCTTGTGTTTTTCTCTTGTTTTTCAGAGAAAAGCTACAGCTTTATCAAAAGTCCCGGCCTTAGTTAACCATACTGTGTGGGCTTTAGTTGTTGTGTGTGTTTTTGCAATACAAAAAAAATTAAGTCAAAACAAACGCCAAATCAATGTACACACACACACACACACCCACCTGTGCAGGCATGTTGTGTGGAAAAGTTGACTCGTGCCAGTTTGGAGCAGTAACCGAAAACGCATACAAAACAACAACGGCAAGCCAAACCAAACGAAAACAAAGAATCAACAGCAACAACAACAACCACCACCGTTAGCGCCAGCTCCACCCACAGAACCATAAATCCAACATTACCTGGCAGCTACCTCAACAAGAGTGCTCCCCCGATACCATTCCCATTCCCCCCACACCAAGCAAAAGGTGACGCAACGGAGTGGCGGGATTCAGTGGCGAACAAGGTTGCAAGCCCCTGAAATTTGAACGAAGGTTCATTCAGAATCTATTTTTGAAAAGCAAGGAGCTTTAGGTTGTGGTTCGAACCTTGGCTCATATCTTATGGGATCGTTGAAACGTTTTCGGTGAATTTTAGATATGAAGAACTTTATAAATTTCCAAGCTTATGCATTTGATAACCCGATTTTGGAGGCAAATTGTGTAAATATGAAAATTAAAGACTGATCACAGATCCACAAGTGTTGATACAGCCATGTCCGTATGTCTGTCTGTCCGTTTGTCCGTCCGTCCGACCGTCCGTCCGTATGAACAAACAGATCTCAGAGATGATTAGAGATAGTGGTTTGACATGTAGGGGACAAATGCTTCTTAAACTTGCAGGCAGATCAAGTTTATTTTCAATTTTTGCCACGCCCCCTCCCGCCCCCACAATTTAGAAAAAACGTCATATCTCCCACAGTTTAGTAGATAGATGATTCGAACATTCTTGAGATAGTTAGTCATTTGTAATATGTATCGATTTGCCCAAGAAATGATAAAGATCGGATGAGCAGTTCTCAAGTTATGAGAAAAAAAGTCCAAAACCACCCTCCTCCTCCCCAACAACCAACACCCCATTTCATTCAGCAAAAAAAGAGAGAGAGAGAACCTTAGGGATGAGCGCAGCAGCAGCGCTGCATTCAGCTTCTACTCCTGGTACAGAGTACGATATAGTCAGGCTTGACCGACTTTCTCACATGTTTTGTATGGAAAAAGAAAGTTCATACCGAAAAATTAGGTTCGGTTCACAAAATTAAGTAGTTTTTCCAACGAAACACACAGAAATATCCACACTGCGTTTTAAACTAAGCTCGAATGACTATTTATTGCAAAGAAGAAAGGTTTATGAAAGCAGTATAAAGCAATAAACGAATATCAAATATTTTAAAGATTCCTTTGAAAATTGTCCAAGAGAACATACTATACATAAAGAAATGTTTTAGAATTTTGGAATGGTCAATAAAACGAGGAACCAAAAAAAATTGCCTTGCTGTTCCAACAACTCAGGTATCAGTTGAACGATCCTTTTCAACAGTTTGTTTTTTCCGATCTAAGATCTAGTTTAGATGAACAGCTTAAGAACAGATATAAAGCTTATTAACTAAATTTAAGATGTTCTCAAAAGTTGTTGATTTCAGCTGAGGAAGTTGATGATTAAAATTACACTATGTACAGGGTTGCCCATACTCGACGGACCCATGTTTTTTTTTTAAAAATCAAAGAAAAAAATAAAAATTTGGCGGTTGGCAATCTTAATCATTTAATTTGTTCCAAGTAGATTTGTTTACATCAATTTTTGAATATGATATCTCTCAAATGGCCGCCTCTGGCGTTGATGGCGTATTGTGCCCTTTTTGCAGCATTTTCCATCGATTTCGCCAACATTTCGGCCGGAATAGCGGCTATTTCTTCACGAATGTTGTCCTTGAGCTCTTCTACGGTCCTTGGCTTGTTAACGTAAACCTTTGACTTCAAATATCCCCACAAGAAGAAGTCAGGCGGCGTCAAATCGGGCGAACGCGGTGGCCAGTCCAAATCACCACTTTTCGACATCAAACGGCCCGGAAACAATTTCTTCAGAAAATCGATTGTTATGCGACTTGTGTGCGGTGGAGCGCCGTCTTGTTGAAACCAGAACTGCCTCATACGCTTTCGACGAATAATTGGCATCACACAATTGGTCATCATGTCGCGATAACGCTCCTGGTTGATGGTAACAGCATGGCCATTTTCATTTTGGAAGAAAAACGGCCCAATGACCGTTTTCGCACTAACGCCGCACCAAACTGTGACTTTTTCGTCATGAAGAGGCACTTCTTGAATCTCCTGAGGATTTTCAGTGGCGTAAATACGGCAATTTTGCTTATTTACGGTCCCATTCAATGTGAAATGTGAAAATGTGAAATTTTTTTAAAAGCACGTTGAGTTTTCACAATTGACTTGTTCTGTTGAATGTAAATTTCAACTATTTCAGAGCGCTCGCGTGGCGTGTATTGTTCCATGGTAAAAATCTGCTTGGACTGACGCTTCAAACGCGGTATGTCATTAAGCGATCTGACATCTCTGTCAAAAGTTATGGCGTTGCCAGATGGGTCCGTCGAATATGGACAACCCTGTATATATATATAGCCTATTTCCACCAAAGAAATGAAGAAAGTGATATCATTTCTTCTATATGATTTGCCTTTTCATTATGCCCTTCTCTTGTGTCATTGTCGAAGGAATTTGGTATTTTTTAAAAAAGTACTCACTGTCCTGAAGGAAAAAGAAAGTAATTTGTTGATTTGAATTTAAAAAGTAGACGCAAAAAGAGGACGATTTCTCAATGCAAACGCAAAATTTTAAGACAGGGGTGCACAGAAGAAGCTTGCCAGCGCGTCAAAACCAATACAAATGCACAAAATATACTTCGAGCAAAAACAACAATACGAAATAGAACAAGCCTCCGCATGAGTTCGGCTCGTGCTGCCTTGGATAGCGAAAAGCGTTCGGCCGTACGCATAAGCAACTTTGTTGTTGCGTTCGAGTTTGCGAGAGACATCGGAGAGAGATAAGAGAGACACATATGATGCTGTTGTTGCAGGTCTAAACGCGATCACAACAAGACACAGAGCCCGCATATGAATTTGTTTTTGCTTTGTGTGGGCGTCACCAATACGCACAAGCTATTCCTTTGCGTTACAAAGCAAATGAAGGGCTTGCGGAATGGGCATGGCGGCCCTTGTTTTAAGAAATGAAATTGATAAGAAATGATGACAGGGGAAATGGGCTTATAGATATAAAGAATATTATAATATAAAATATGTATAAATAAAACGAAACTATTCTTCTATGTTTAAGCGAACCGAGGTTCGAACCAAAACCTTGGGTTCAGGGGTTTCACGAACCGGTCCGTAAACCGAACCTTCGACTTTACAATGGGTTCGAACCCCTGGACCGAACCTTCAGCAAAATTTTTGAGGTTTGCAGCATTGAATTACACAAGTTTACAAATTATTAATTTTTTTCTAATCCTCTACAATTTGAGGTCACTGCTTATGTAAAATCACGCGCTGGAGCTAGCTATGGAGCTTATAAATTTCTCAGTAGGACAAGTTTCGAGATAATCCCAAATTACCGATTTTCGCATTTTTGAAAAAGAACCTCTCACTTAATTTCAAATATCTCAATTATGAAATAACTTATGAGCAAGTTGTGCACACCAAATTCAAGCTAATAAAATTATCTTTGAATCGTTCATCCATTATTTTATTGTCGAATTTGTGGTGTAGCTGCTAATTACAAAGATATGAAGAATTTTGTTTAATTTTTGTCGAAATTTAAAAAACCGTAAATTACACCGTTATTTTCACCAAGAAAAAAATTGTTTAAAATTTCTTTCTCTTTTGCATGATGTAACCTAATGTATAACAAATTAAAAAAGTGTTCATACATCGAAATATGTTGGAAATTGAAGAAGTAATTAGCATTTATCTAAAAAATGAGCAATTTCAGTTTTACCGTTCAAGTGGTATTAAAAATGTCTATGGTCCATTTTGTTCCGCCGTTTGTGTGCACAGTTTTCCTCACGCGTAAGAAACCAACAATAGTCACCCATCATGGCCTCATCCCAATACTTTTCATATCCTGATGAAATCGTTCACCATGCTCATCACTGTCATCGCCGAGGTTTTTAGGAAAGAAGTCCAAAATAGAGTCCAAAACATTAAGTTTAAACGACAATTGCAGTGTTTGAATACAATGAAAAGTTTAATACAGTGCACAAGCTTTACGTATTTTCTCATAATTTCTTATTAAATGTGCGACGACTTCCTTATAGTTAGGACTTCTGAAATTTCCAAGAAATAAAGTGACAACACAACGGAACGAATTCCATGCGTCTTCCCTATCCTTGGACCACATTAAATTGAATTGAGAGTCCTCGAAAAGTTTTTTAATTTGCGGCCCAACAAACACACCCTTTTTGATTCTTGCCTCTGATAGGTAAGAGAACACACTCTTCACATATGCATCACCGTCTTTTTTTAGAGCCTTCACAAAATTTTTAAATAAACCCATTGTAAGGTTGTCAAAAAAGTCTTGCGGTATTTTTATTGAATTTTCAATTGTTCATAAAATTGGTTATAATAATGCGATTTAAGTCAAATATGCGCCGTTTTGTTCGATGACGAGTTCCCAACGAGATGCCAACTTCATAATGCCCCTCTTATAGAAGCTCGCTTCCCTATTGGCAAAAAAGTCGGAGAGCCAATTTTCACAGAACTCTCTTGTGGCCAACTTCCGACTACCAAGCTCGTTCGCCATGGACAGAAATAGGTGGTAATCACTTGGTGCGAGATCCGGACTATACGGTGGATGCAAAAGAACCTCCCATCCGAGCTCCCGGAGCTTCTGGCGCGTCACCAAAGATGTGTGTGGCCTGGCGTTGTCCTGATGGAAAACAATTCGGCCTCTGTTGATCAAAGATGGCCTCTTCTGCATGAGTGCTGCATTCAAGCGGTCCAGTTGTTGGCAGTACAGGTCCGAATTGAGCGTTTGGCCATAGGGGAGCAGCTCATAGTGGATGATTCCCTGCCAATCCCACCAAACACACATAAGAACCTTCCTGGCCGTCAATCCAGGCTTGGCCACCGTCTGGGCAGCTTCACCGCTTTTCGACCACGACCGTTTGCGCTTCACGTTGTCGTAAGTGACCCACTTTTCATCGCCAAAAACGGGTCGATTTTGTTGCGATTCAGAAGCGATTCGCATGCATCCATACGGGCAAAAATGTTTTTTTGCGTCAAGTCGTGTGGCACCCATACATCGAGCTTCTTTTTGAATCCAAGCTTCTTTAAATGGTTTATAACGGTTTGATGACTCATGCCCAGCTCTTGGCCGATGCTACGGCTGCTACTATGCCGGTCTCTTTCGATCAATTCAGCGATTTTATCGCAATTTTCGACGACAGGCCTTCCGGACCGTGGCGCATCTTCGATCACCTCTGCACCAGAACGAAAACGTTGAAACCATCGTTGTGCTGTGTATCGGGTCCATAATCTGCACAAATTTTATTGGCAGAATGAGATGCATTTTTGCCTTTATCGTATGCCGTATTTTCTCTTTATTTTGCTCCATGTTTGCGCTATAACTCACGAACGACTAAAAACAAACAACAATAAATCAAACATGTGTTAGCGCGTGAAAAGAGCTTTCCAAAAAGCTCTAGCGTGAACCGATGCGACGAATACAACTAGAACTACGCGCTTGCGAAGACAAGCTTGAGGAAATACCGCAAGACTTTTTTGACAATCTTTATGAAGGTGCGCCGACTGTCCCAATTGCACAAAAAACACATGTGTTTGGTATATCCTTGTTGCAATCCTAAAACTATTGCAACAACTTTGAGGTCTGCGCAAATTTTCCAGTAATGTTCCTTGTAGTTAATAAAATCAAGCAATATGGCTTTTGATTCATATAATTCTTTAATATTAACGGCATGCGCTAGCGGTATCGAAGGCTTGATGTTTCCCTGGTGCAACAGTACAGTTTATAGACTGAGCTTGCAATCGTCGATAAACAAACTCCATTCGACTGGATACGGCTACGGCTCATTTGCAAATGTAAAATTGGCTGACAGCTCCTCCAACGGGGCCAAGCCAAGCTTCTGCCGTCTGTGGCCCAGTGGTTAGTGTGCTGGACTGCTGGGCGGGAGGTCGTGGGTTCGATCCCGCCTCTGAACATCTAATAATAAAAGTTTTTTCTTTCTTTGGAAGAATAGCTTTTACACATACGGTCACCTTCACCAGCTATTGGCGCCAGCTGTGAAGTATCTAGCCATAAAAAAGAAAATTCTCAAACTTTGCCGTTCGGATTCGGCGTTAAACTGTAGGTCCCTTTCTCTTGTGCGAAAAATTTAAAGCACACACGCCAAGAGATTGTGAGAAGCTTGGCTTGACGGCTCATTTAACTTCTCAAATAAACCACACACATCATTGCAATAACAAATATTCTTTTTCGAGTAATACTTAGCATAGTGCTTTTGACGATCTCAATCGTACGTTATTTTGACATCATCCTTTAACCAATTAAGCTCTAGCAAACGTGATGCTAAAATTTCGATTTTTCTTTTGAAAGATCTAGATCCTTATTAGATCGTTTAGTTCACTTTGGCAGAAGGGATTTCGCTTTTTTGCGAGTTCTTGATAGTTTTCTAAGTCATCGGCTGATTTAGAAGAGTCATGCTGTTCAGTTACCTATGAGCCGGACCAAAATCATTGTACAACGGATCAACTAGTGTCTGAGCTGAACTCTAAAGGCTTTTCAACAAATTCAAATACAGTGCAAACGGGGAAGCAAAATGGACCATAGACATTTTTAATACAACTTGAACGGTAAAACTGAAAATGCTCATTTTTTAGATAAACGCTAATAACTTCTACAATTTCCAACATATTTCGATGTATGAACGGTTCGAATTTAGCGCGTGATTTTACATAAGGAGTGACATTAAATTGTAGAGGATGAAAAAATCGTGTTAACTTGTCTGGCTAATGGAATTGTCCAACTGCTTATCTGGGAATGTACTCATTCTTTGCATAATTTGACAAAAATAAGAGGCGCAAAACAAAATAAACTGACCCTTCTGCGGACCAAAAAAATGCATCAGCCGAAAAACATGTACCTTCGCATTTTTTGCTGGGGGTAGTTCGAAGTCTTTGACAACCTTATCACTCTTCGTACCCAATCATTTGCTCCCATAATTTTATTTGAACAATTGGTATCGGACGCATTCCAAAATTATGTTATACCCATGCAGACCTGACAATTTAAAAACAAAGCTGTATTATTTTTCTTAATCTTGCACCATTATGCTAGCAATTAAAATACTCGGACAATCATCACAAGTTTGCCAAAGTTTGTTCTTACATTTGACTTGCAAGATCAAACTCGGCAAATGCGATAACAGTTTGACAAACAGTGTTCACATTGTGTTCAGACAGCACACAAACTTATCGAAAACTTGATTTGTCAAACTCGTCAAATCGGTCGTCAAACGAGTTTGACT
The DNA here is from genome assembly GCA_018904235.1 of Lordiphosa stackelbergi. NCBI lineage: Eukaryota > Metazoa > Arthropoda > Insecta > Diptera > Drosophilidae > Lordiphosa > Lordiphosa stackelbergi. Next base: position 32,841 of record JAEIFU010002242.1, read on the forward strand.
GTAAATAAATATGGCGTTCACACACAATTCAAACTTATTTTGTCAAATTTTCCCCATATTTGACAAATTAATTTGACTGTATGAACTTAGCTAAATATTTGCAGGCAGATCAAGTTTTATTTTTCAATTTTTGCCACTTCAGCCCCACAATTTTCATAAGTCATATCTGGATAGATGCTCCGTACCTTCTAGAGATATTCAGCAATGAAGAGGTAGAAGTTTTGATCTTTGGTTAATTCAACTTAAGATAACTTGTTATACCCATTACTCATAGAATATAAAGGGTATACTAGCATCTCTCATAGGGTAAATATATACATATATATTTCTTGATCAGTATCAACAGCCGAGATCTCAGAGACTAGAAGAGCTAGAAAAAATCTATTTGTTGTTGAATTTGCAAGAATTATGTTCTTGAAATCGCGCTTTACTTTGAGAGAAAAGCGTTGAACCCACTCCCATAGGTTCGTTTGTTATTGAACAGCGGAAGAGCTATTGAGAGCAGAGCTCTATTGTCAGCGAGCGGAAATAAATTGAAAGAGCACGAAAGATTTCAACCAAAGTAATTGATTCACTCTATCATATAATCGGCTCGTGTCTGTGTGAAAACCACAAGTGACTTTGGCCACAGTTGGCTATGGGTTGGCCGGCTTTGACAAGCTTACAATTTTAAGTCAAGGGATGCAAATAGCGTCAAATCTTATTTTGTTAAAGGTAAGTACATAGCAATATTTTATACATTTTTATGTCATATTTTACAAATATTTTTTATGAGTGTACACTGTACAAGCATGCTGAACATACAAACATTTGTATTTACATACTTATTTATTAATAAGTGCTTGTGTAGGTATTTCATGCTCTTGAGGGGGTCACGTGTAGATGCTGTCAGCCCAAAAGACCAAAGCACTGGAATCTAATTAATTTAAATATTTTGGTATCTGTATTTCTTGCTCTAAATAAAATTTGTATTTGTTAAATTCATAAATTAAATGTACTAAAATGATCAATTTAGCGAGTTTTTAATTGAAGAATGGGCATTCTTGAAATTAAATCCATCAAGCTCTTGATTTAAGAATAAGCAATCTTGACGAGGGAACTCTTCTTCTTGATTTCAGAATTTTTCGTACGTAGATTAAGTTATGTTACTTGCATCAAGAATTTTTATACCCTTGGAGAGGGTATATTGATATTGTCCGGATGTTTGTAACGCACAGAAGGAAGCATCTCCGACTACATAAAGTATATATAATATATTCTTGATCAGCATGACGAGCTGAGTTTATATAGCCATGTCCGTCTGTCCGTCCGTCAGTCCGTCTGTCCGTCTGTTTCTATGCTATCTCCTCCGTGAGTTTTAAAGCTATCGTAACCAAACTTTGCTCGAAGTTTTTTGGTTTAAATACGCTGCACATTTGTCGGAACCGGCCGGATCGGATGACTATAGCATATAGCTGCCATATGAACGATCGGTTGAAAAAGTAGTTCTAGTGAGAAAAACTTTTTTGTTTTCAATGCTATCGCTCCCAAACCTCGTATTTATGAGTTTTCTATGCTTTTACATAATTTCACCGAGATTTATCAAAATCGGACAACTATATAGTATAGCCACAAAAGATAGTCGAAAGTTTTATGAGAAAAACTTTTTGTTTTGATGCATTTAAACTTTGTACGTTCAACATTATAAATCTTATCGGTCATTGAATCAGATCACTATTTTAGAGAGTTTGATCAAAATCGGATGAATATATCGTATAGCTGCCATATAAAAAACTTGCAGGCATATATCATGCTCCAAGGGTATATAAACTTCGGTCGAGCCGAAGTTAGCTTCCTTCTATTTTTATTCTTACCGTACTTTTAATAAAGAACACTCTAGATCCATGAAAGAAACACTCTCTGAGTGTTTCATATTTTTTCCACAAACCCCGATATAGGAATGTTGAAGCGTATTTGTTAAATGCCCAATATCTTTGGTTGAGATTTATCGAAGATATCAAAAAATGTGTCAGGTGCTTACATAATGTTAATGCTCTGAACCTCAAACATATAAATTGCCGTAAAATAACGCCTACGACATGTTATTCGTGCTTTAAGGTGGCTAATGACTAAGTTTTAAGGATATTTTAACAAAAAAATTTTAGTGTTTTATTTTTTACATGGGAGTTCAAATATTCCTCAGGAATTTGACAATTTATATTGCAATGCACGCGTTGGGGCTACTAGAATATCTTGTCTCATGTCATGCAACTTTTTTGATTCCAATATTCCTGTTCATGCAACCAGGGACTTAATTTTAACTTTCATTCTTCCGTAAAAATGGTGAAGAAAGGCAGAGTTCCAATTTCTTTTAAAGCAAAATGATCAATCCTAAATGAACTCCAAGATGGCAAGAAATTAACAGTGAACTGCAGAAGCTACGTTATTAATAACTCAACTTTAACGAGGATAAAAAATAATCAAGAAAACTTGGAAGAATTCGCCTCAAAATCGTATGTTAATCAAAAAAGTCAAGCGAATGACTTAATTATAAAATCCTGATCTTGATGATGAAGGGAAGCAAAAGAATTGGTTTCAAAAGAGATTCTCAAAGTAAAAGCACTAGAATCAATGGACACGAAGAATTTTTAGCCAGTGATGGCTGGCTTGATAAATTCAAAAAACGGCACGGCATAAGAATATGGACGTTTTCCGGTGAAAATCTTTTCTTACATTAACAAGCGATTTCAAGAGGATTATTGCTGAAAATGGGTTTTACCGGAACAGATTTACAATTGTGACGAAAACCAAAAGGTTTGCACAAGAAAACAAACGTTGTAGCTTTTGAAAAAGCTGCCGCTGGACGGAAAACTATGAAGGAAAGGGTCACCATTATGCCCTGTACAAATGCAACAGGGACACATAAACTCGATTTGATGAGGATTGAAAAATCTAAAAATTATCGTTGTTTTAAAAATGTAAATCTATCGCTGTATTACAAATCATCTAAAAATGCTTTTAAGGAGTGGTACAACGGTTTGTTCTTCCCTAAAGTTTCTCGGTACTGGTAGCAACGAGAGACTACTTTTTGAAATAGAATGAAAATGCAAATGACGAGAGCATCGCAAACAAAGATGCTCATATGTAAGAAGAAAGCAGAATCAGCATTGATAATGAGATGGATTCAACGTAGAATGGGCAGAGTAAAATAATCTTACAAACAATGAGATCTTGTTTTTGCCACGAATCAGAGAAAAAGCTGTTCTTAAAAAGACTTAATTAATATTATTTTAACTAATAAAAAAATATAAGATTTAACTAATAAACTCCTTTTATTTTAAAATTTATTGAATAAATAGGCCACTTGCTATCTTCGGTGTTTTTGCTTGATTTATTGTGGATACAGAACGCTGATTTGGCCTTACTGATATATATTAGTCACTAGATTCAAGCTTAAAATTGTAGCTCTGACAGTTTTCCGGTTGAAGAGGGAATTTGCCAAATCTGGAGCAAACTTCTGATGTATACACCTACTACATGCAAAATTGCTCCACCTCTTATAGTCTTGGGATCCCCCGACAAGGACAGTTTTCGCTGTTAAAAGATGGGGAGGAGAATTTTCGAAATTTGAACAAACTCGTGTGTACAGATACACCTACTACTGCCAAAATGTGCTCTATCTGTTACAGTCTCTAAGATCGACGCGTTCATACGAAGACAGACAACGGACAACATAGCTAAATCGACTCGCTTTATGCTGATCAAAATATATACTTCTGGGGTCGGAAGTGTTTCCTTCTGCTGTTACTTTTGCACAACTTCATGATCCCTTTTCCCTTTTAATGATAACAGGGTATAAAAATCACAAAACATATTTATCTTTAAGTCACAGTTTAAAACCGAAACGAATAACGGTTAAGGTTACGGTTACTGTACAGGCTTAGTCTCAGTCCCAAATCGATTCAGAACTTGTATGATAACGTCTTTAAGGTACGTGGCCGTAAGATGTGAAAACATCTCCACAGCTTTATAAAAGTGGCATTTTTAAGACGATAGTATCACTTTCTTACTAATATATGACCCATCCATATGAGACACGCCTTTAATTTTAAGGAATCTCATATTCCCTTCGTTCTCGTTTTGAATGTCCTTTGCAAGAAGGCCTGATTGGGGAAAGACATCATCTCTAACATTTTGCGTGTTAATAAAAAAGAAAACAATTTCCAGGAAAATGCTTGTTTTTGATCGAGGCATCGCGTACTTCAAAAATGTTAGGGTAACGGTAGTATCCACAAGAAAACTTATAAAGAGTCAAAGCGCGATTAAAATTGTTCACTTCTCACTTCCATCCACTGTCAAGATCGCAGCGCAACTTGTCATGTTACCGGCGCCAAGCTGACGCGTGCCAGAAACATTTTTTCCTCACACATTGGGCGCGTTCAGCAGAATAATTGATCCTTGAGCAAGTAGCATAAAAAAATTATGCATGAAATAGTTTCTGCTGAACGGAATTGCTACATTTTTTAAGAACGCCGCGGGGCGAGTGAATCGATACAGGGCGTAGACACATTTGCGATCCGTGTTAACATGAATTCGCTTTCTTGAAATTCTATTCATCATTCAGCAGAAGGATCAGTGCGAATTTATACTGTCAGAAGTTCTTGAACAAGGCCGTAGGAAAAAAATACCTTCTACGCATATTTAGTAATCAGTATTATTTATCGATTTGCCGAAGAAATATTAAAGATCGGATGAACGATAATCGAATTATAAGGAAAACAAACAATTGTAATGGGCAGCACTGGCCGCAACGGCGATGTGCAGCACTTCACACACTTTATGGATTTTTTGCCTCTAAATTAAATTGATTAGATTTATTGTGGTACAGAGTATGTTATAGTCGAGCTTGACCGACTTTCTTTCTTATTGGTCCTAACTCCGTCATTTCACTGCTCGACAAAAGAAATTCGATTTTCCTCTTATGATCACGAAAATCGGCAAAAAAAATTTTTACGCGTTTCGAGATATATCGAAAACTTTTTTCGATTTTTTCCAAAATCTCGTTGCCTTCACTTAAACTCTCATAACTCTTTTTCTATAAGATATATTGCCACTCGGAAGGGGCTCTTACTTTAACCATATAAAAGAAAACGAAAGGTAATTGAACTTCACGCAAAAATGTGCCTATATTGTTTTTTAAATCGGCTTAGTAGTTTAAATACAATAATCAAAAATATTTCAAAATTGATTTATGCTCGAAAAGCGAGAAATTTCACTTTTGGAAAGCCGGAAAAAATATAAACAAATCCAAAAAAATATTTTCATTTTTCTACTGAGGGAAAAAAACCGATAACGTTATCAAAATCTATGACAAACAAGGAGCTGTGAGCAATTTTGTGCAAAAATGTGGTATTTTTCTGATTAATAATAAATAAATTTCCGTTTGCTTCGACTTTGTTCGTCTTGATATAATTTTTTCGCTTCTTCATAAAGTGACTAAAAGACGAAAAAATAAATTTCCAAAATACCAAATTTGACTGTTAGTTCTTCTACTCAATTTGATCCATCATCTGTACGTTTAACCGATTCTTTAGTAGAAAAAATAAAAATATTTTTTTTGATTTTTTTTTTCGAAAAAATTTAATTTTTCAAATATATTTGGTCGTTGAATCAAAACTACTAAACCGATTTTAAAACAATGTTTGACGCGATCGTTGGCAGCTGAATTACCTTTCGATTCATATCTGGCTTGACTCTATTTTATTTGAAGTCAGATATGGCTTAAAATCCTACCTACCGAAAATGTGAAAAAATTCATATTTCAAAAACGGAGCCATAAAAAAATTTTTGAAATCACCATTCCAAACTACACAACAAAAATATTTCAGTTGAAATGGGTCATTTATTTTTTTATTTTTGTCAATAGAGTTATAGCTGCTAACTATCCGAAGGGGGGTTTAAGTGAGAAAAACTTTTTTGTATTTGACGTTAACGTCTTCTAACTCAGCAATTTTTAATATTATATGCTTTCACATAGCAAGTTTCTCACATTTGCAAGTTTTGGTCAGAATCGAATGACTTTATCTTATAGCTGCCATAGGAACTATCGCTCGAAAATGGGGTTTTATTGGGAAAAGCTGTTTTGTTTTTAATGTTACCGTCTTCCAACTCAGCGACTATGAATTTTATATGCTTTCACATAGATTTCCAAGTTTTGGTCAAAATCGGACGACTATATCTTGTATCTGCCACAGGAGCTTTCGTCCGGAAAATGGTTTTATTTAAAAAAATTGTTGATTTTATTGCTACAGTTCTTAAACGCTGATATTTCAAAACATTTGCAAGGGTATAAAAACATCGGCACAGACGAAGTTAGCTTGGCCTGCGTTTTTAATGTTAATGTTTTAGTGTTCGTTTAATGTTAATGTGTCCAAACTCATCGGTTATTAAAAATTTCTGCTCGGATGACTATATGTTATAGCTGTCAAGTGACCATCGGTCGGAAAATGGGTTTTATTTGTAAAAATTGTTGATTTTAATGTTAGCTGTCTTAAACTCTGATATTTCAAAACATTTGCAAGGGTGTAAAAACTTCGGCACTTGTGAAGTGAGATTAGTCTTCTCGTTTTTACGCCATGGCTCCCAAAGATTTGTAGATAGATGGTTTGAACCTTCTAGAGATATTTAGATATGATCTGTCTTCCCTCGCCTGAACGGTTGTGGAGGGATCTGAAAGTTAACATTGCCCACCTTCATAAGACGTACCACTTGCATGCTCAGAGGTTCAACCAAATATTCCAATTAATGAGTACATTCATTACTCAGGGGTAAGAATTTATTTATCGTACAGTTAAAACCTCTTTTTTTATATTTTAAAAATTTAATGTAAAAGATTCTGACCTGCCTCATGCATTAAACTCGAAATGTAACACAAATTAAAATTGACTTATACCCACTCCGCTCCTGGCAGATATGACAAGCCAGAGCCAGTCGTTTGGCAACAAACGACAGCCTGGCGAGAGGCTCCGACTCCCGGTATGCATTCGCTCTCGTGGAAGCTTCAATATGTGCGTGTGTTGTGTTTGTTTTGTTGGTATGTTTTTTTTCTGGCTTAAACAGGGACATGGGACTGAAGGAGGAAGCATAAACGTTAGCGACCTTAACCGACCCCACGCAACAGCCAGCCCGCCGGCCGACGCCGCTGGCCCGATGAACCAACCCACCCACCCACTCACCAACTCACCCGCCCAAACGACTAACCTACCAACCGACCGACCGAGGGAATGCGTGGTCACGACGACTACGTATATACACGGTGCCGAGCAACAAATTGAGTCAGTATCGCACAAACAACACTAACGGAAACATCAACGTGAAAGCAAAGACGGACGCTTTCTGTCTCTGTGTCTGTGTGTTCACAAAAAGTTCTTCGTGGCCGCCGCGCAGCAGTCGCAGTCAAACTTTTTACAACAACAAACACACACACACACACATACACATATCACACACACACACACACATATACAGAGAGAAACGTAAGGTGGCTTCGACTTCACTTGCATTTTGCCGCAGCATCAAAATAAAGTTTTTGCTAAAATTTAACAATCTAACTTAGGTTTTGCATAAATAATTAATTAAAACGCAAATTTCTCTAAAAGCAAACCCCAGCCCAAAAAGTAGGCAATATAAATTGAAAATGGTAGTTGATTTTGAAAGAAAGAATAAAGTGATCTGTTTGAAACTCTGTATCAAGAAATTCGCCTTCGGTTCCAAAAAAAAATTCATTTTTAACTTAGATTAGACAGTGAAAAGTCTTGATCTCGAATTTCTGATCGAAGAACATCACAAAGTTTTTCCTCTTATTAACTCTTTATAGTAAAAGTTTTGATTATTTTCGATGGAGAAAAATTAGTATAAAAAATTATGGAAATTTAAAGTAAAATATAAAAATTACACCCAAATGGGATTATAAAACCATTTGAACTCCGCTTGCCATGATCGAAAACAGGTCTGCTATGGAAAAATAGGGAAGGAAACGGCCTGCATTAGATTTGTTATGAAAAATAAAATATTTGGTAGGTCTTTAAATTTTAAAAATGTTCCATAGGTTTTCATAACTTTCTAATAATTGTTCTTATACACATAAATTAAGCACATTGCAAGCTTTATCTCATCTAGAAATCATAAAAATTTGTCTGGTTTTTATGATACTTTTTCAATATTTTCAAAAATTGTTTTAAAATTTGTTTCCAAAATTTTTTTTTAATATTTATTGATTAAGTGATATTTTTTTAAGCCAGTATGCAAGATTTTTTTAAATAATAAAAATTTTTAATTTTTCAATATTTTTTAAAATTTTTGCCCTTTTTCCACATATATCGATTGATATTTTTTAAACAAATGTGTTTGATTTATCCCATTTAGAAATTATAAACCCTTGGCTGGCTGTTATGGTCCAAACATTCTTTTTCAACATTTTCCATTTTTTTTCAACAATTTTTAAAAATTTTGTTCAAAATTTTTTAAATATTTTTGAAAATCTGACGATAAATCTGTTCTTTATGGATTTAACATTCTATTTAAAATTTTCCAAAATTTTTTCGAAAACAGTGCATTTTTTTCAGTATTCATAAATTGATATTTTTTATACTCGGTAGTTAAGGTACACAGAGTTCAAAAGTATATAACAGGACATTTTCGACCCTATAAAGTATATATATTCTTGATCAGCATCAACAGCCGAGTCGATATATAACAGAATGATCTCAGAGATGGTGAGGCATAGAGCAAGAGATAGAGAGGGAGAGAAACTTACAGATAAGCGTATAACAAAACAACAAAAATATTGCATGATATCTGCGAGATATAAGACTGGTACAGAGTATATTATAGTCGGGCTTGACCGACTTGCTTACTTGTTTTTAAATGTGCAAGCATTAGTTTACTTTGAAAATCGTAAAAGTTGGCTGTTTCTTAAGGTTCTACATTCTATTTAACAGGGATGCAAACCGGTTCTGAACCGAACCGGTTTTAAACCGAACCGAACCACTTTTTGTGCTCGTAAACCGAACCGTAAGCCGAACCGGTGTGTTTTCAAAAATGTTGAACCGAACCAAAAACCAATAAAAATAAAATGGTTTGGTTCAGTTCACTTTAGCTAGGTATTGAGTTACTGACGAATAGTGAGCAGAAATCAGCAATTAGCTTTAAAATATTACAAAAATACTTTGAAAAGCAGAGTTGTTGTTTAAAACTAAGAACATCAACTTTAATCCAACCAATTAATCAAAATTGTAATAAGCCAAGTCATGATTGTATTATCCTTTGGGGGGTCAACTCAAATAGAAAATGGCTATGAGTATTTCTATGGCTGGTAGGCATGCAAAATTAAGGTTGAAAAAAGTGAGAACGACATAGCTTAGTAATTGTCAACTCTTTGGAAAAAAGAGCTCCGAATATTTTTGAATTTGATTTCTTAGATTCTAGGAATCAAGCCTGCTATTAGAAGAAGGAAAAAAATGTAGCTTGATTTCATTTAATGTTGATATACAACAAAATTCCAAACGATAATGAAAGCATAACGGATATTCATTCAATTCCTAAAAAAGTAAAACATCGATTGTTAGCGTTTACCTAAAGATTATTAAGATTATTCCCTGTTATTTTGAAAATTTTTTTTTATATGTGAAGAGCCAGAGCCATGTTAGAGATTACTTGATCAGGTCATAAGAAAATTGTAATTATTTGACGATTTTGATCCGCTTGGCTTTCAGCAGTCGATTTCAAACCGTGAAAGTTTCTAAACAACTCACAACAACGTCACGAAATTTCGTCAAAACGAAATGAGAACGTTTATACGGAGATTGCCGTCGAAGTTTTGAACATACCGGATTAACTGAAAACCTAAGTCTTTGTTAATGAATAATCTGAACACTTGTATCAAAAATATGTTTCTTTAGTTAATTAAATGAATAAAAAGTGAACCGAACCGAACCGAACCATAACCGCGGTTCAGTAAGCCCCAAAAACCATGCAAAGAACCGAACCGGCGGTTCAAGAACTGTGTGAACCACTGAACCGAACCAGTCCTTATTTCCGAGTGGTTTGCATCCCTGCTATTTAAAATAGTTAAAAAAACTTTTGAATTTTGAAAATTTGTCAATGGTTTTTTGTAATATTTTTTAAACAAGTGTGCAAGCTTACCTCACTTTTAAAATCGAAAGATTTGCCCCGTTCTTTATGGGTTTTACATTCTATTTAAAATTATTAAGAGGCTATTAAAATTTTCAAAAATTTGTTTTAAATCGTTTTCTTCAATGCAAAGGATCAAGTTTCATTTCATTTTTAAAATCGAATACATTACATTCTTTTTCAATATTTTCAAAACTGTTCTTTAAATTTTTCAATATTTATGATTTAATATTTTTAAACAAATGTTCAAGCTTTACCACAATTTAATAATCGGAATACTTGTTTGGTTGTTCTCTATGGGTTTTATTTAGAATTATTAAAAGGCCTTTAAATTATCCACTTTTTTTCCAAAACAAAGCAAAATTTGTATAAAAAATTTTATTTATGCAACGGAATCAAGCTTCATCTTATTTTTAAAATCCAACAATTTGGATGACTATTATTGCCTAAACATTTTTTTTCAATACTTTCAAAAATGTTGTTCCAAAATTTTTCAATATTTATTGCTTGATATTTTTTTAAATAAATGTGAAATCTGAATATTTCGGTATTTGGGTTTTTTATGGGTTTTACATTCTGTTTAAAATAATTTAAAGGCCTAGAAAATTTTTAAAATTGTTGGAATATTTTACAAAATTTTTGAAAATTGTATTAATTATTATTTTGTTTTTGCAAAGAATCAAGCTTATTATTATTTTTAAAATCGAAAATTTTTAAAGGCCTTTGTGGTCCTTAAGTTCATTTAAAATATTGTTAAAAATGTTCAATGTATTAAAAATGTTTTTAAAACAAATTGCACAGTTGTACTTACTTTAAAAATCGGAATATTTGGCTGGGCTTGATGGGTTTTGCATTAATATTTCTTTTCCACAATTTGTTCCAAAATGTTTTCAAAATTGTTTGATTGATATTTTTTAAGCAAATGGGCCAGTTTTCGAGTGGCTATTTGTTCGAAAACAGCACTCACTAAAAATAGACGGCAACTTGCAACGAAGTTGAATGCAACATTTTCACGTTCGTCATGAGTAACGCGTCGGCAATGTTCCATCTACATAAATGTATATACAAAAAAATTTTTTTTTAGTTAATATAAATTTTTTGTTAAAAAAAACAAGTGCAAGCTAAAGTGCAAATGGAAATGTGCACGCAGCAAAAAGAGAAAAATCACAAAAAACAGCAGCGCCAGCAACAGCAGCAGCAGCAGCAGCAGTTGCGCTTTTCCCATACATAAGCCCCTCCGTCCCTCTTACCGTTAAGTTGCAGTGTCCGTCTTTGTCTCACATGTATATGTATAAATGGCAATATGGACGAGCATCAGTGACACGCGCGTGCCAAATATTATTGCCGATTTTATCAAGCGAGAGGCAGCAGCTGCAGCAGGAGGAGCTTCTGCGGCAACTTACTGAGGAACAACAACAACGAACACTGCAAGAAGGCGCCGCAAACTATCAAAGTGGGTACCAACAGTACAACAATATGCATAACCCACTCACTTAGCCCCACACCATCCTCCCTCACAGTATGCTGGCATACACAAACATGCCGAAGCGTGTGAATTCGAAATGAGTTCGGTGTGTGTATGCACCCAGGGGGGGAAGGGCGTGCAGCAGCAACCACAAAACCAGAAGCAGAACTCTAGAAGTGCTATGCAATCAAAAGCAAGCTAGAAGCTTAGACTGGGGCCTTTTCATGCCCAGAAACCACCACAACAGCAGGTTCTTTTGGTGCGGTCCTGCAGAGGAATGGGGGGGAGGTTGTTGTGGTTAGTTCTAAGGAATCGCATTACAATGCATGAAAAGTTTTTGCACTTCATAATCAAAAATTGTTCAACTGCTAAGCTGTGAGACCGAACCCCCCAAAGCTTACGTCGGTCTACCTTAGTATATACACTATTTTATGGATTACTTTTTTTGACTATTTCAAATTCACTTAAAAAATCTAAGTAAACCAGGGCAACTAACCTAAAGGGATTTATTTATCCACCAGACCAGAAGTAAAGAAAATAAGAAAGTAGTCTGAGAAATTATGTATTTAAGAATTCAAGGAATCTGTTGGGAAACGTTTTAATCGCTCTTCTTCCAGCAAAGTGAAGCCTTCTAACCAAATTATATATTATCCCAGTAGAGCATAAGCAAATCATATGCTTGTGCGGGCTGGCGCCTGTATGAATGTATTTTATTATTTTAACTTACTTCGAAGCAAGACAACCGCACTTGTTGCGATGTTGTTATAATATGCTCAAACAATTAAGGTATCGCAGAAATCTTGGCAAGAGAAAAAATAAATGATTTACTCAATGTTCAAGCAGTAAAATTAGAGAGTCAGCAGTGTGTTCTCGGGACCAGGTGCAAAAACTGGTTTAATTGATTTCAGATTACCCAAAATGTCCTTGAAGGGAAAATCGGGGGTGCCACAGAAACCTCTTCCAACAAAATTCCAACCGATTTCCAATTCTTAGGTGCCACAGAAATTTCTTTTGGTTGGTTTCAAACCTCTAATGTTTTGTTAGGAGATTTTGCAAAGCTCTTTTCTCACTAGCGCCTTTTGTCGAAGTGGCGCCCTCTACATGACAGCTAGCGGATTAAGGGATGGAAACTAATACCTAATGTTTGGTGCCAACAAATTTTAAAAATTTCTTTTGACGCTTGAATTATTATTGGTAACACAATCAAAAAATTTCAGTTAATCATTAAATTAACCCACATCTAAAATAAGGGAAATTTTTGGCGAGAGATTCAGCCCTGTTTTTAGAGATGGAACATCAATTGGAACATCTGGTGCTCCAACTAGATTTTCTAATTAGAAAATGAAATCTCTAGAAGTTCTGTGGCACCAACGAATTTTTCGAAAGATTTACAAACCAACCGTCGGCAAAATCTCTAGAGATTTCTGTGGCACCCCCGAATATAACTAGATGGAGAAAATGGGTGCGGGTAAGAGTGATCTTAAGACTGAGAAAATACGACACAATTTTTGGATTCAAAACGCTATTTGAGTGTATTCATGTGGCGCACAGAACAACTTTCGACGAAGTTCCAATAAATCTAATCCTATAAGAGTTTTTATTGTTCGTTGTGCTGATATTGCGAAAGTTACAAGAGCGTCCTTGGCGTGTTAATTTGGCACATATAAAATTTGCTTGTTTACGAGCTAAATGAGTTTCGTAATTGGTGTTTTTAAATAAATTTATGACGATATGGTATGACGTAGAATACAAGGAGTTCGATCCTTTTGAAACAGACGATGAAGACATTAGCTCAATGAAAATGAAATGAGGAAGATGAAAGTGAAATTGGTAGGGATTTAGATTTTACAGGCAAGAAACGATATGGTTTCTGAACCCAACTTGGCATTGTTGTCGAAAGACAAACACTGGATGAAAGAATACTAAACTGCAAACTATCTCTAACCTGCTTGTAAATTTAGGTATAAATATTTAGGGTAAGGAGAGAGCAGTGAAATTGAAGTATTCGTTAAAATTGAAGAATTGCCACCCTTGGGATATTCAAAAAAACAAACTGATTTACCATTCTACATTTGATTTCAACCACAGTTCAAATTAATTTCATTAAGCATTGTTTTTTTTTAAGTCAACTTCACTTTTGTCCCATTCAAATTAATTTTCCCATGCTTACTTGTAATATCTTGTGTACTACATAACAAAAAACATAAAATTTAAATAACTAAATTTTTTTCGCACTGTGTCAAATTGACACACCAGGGCCTCATGTGGAATTTTTCTTACATGCGGATGTGTGTTAACTATGTATATGTTTGTTAATGCATTTAATGACATGCATCATTCTAGAACTGTGCAAATATTAAATTCAGATCATCCTTGACTAAGTCAAGCACGAGCTATAAAAACTGCAGCACTTTTGAAATTTTTTATATATATTTTTTTAAATTATTATTTAATCATTTATAGTAAACTTGAAATCATTGCACAGATAAAATAATCACCAATGAGCGTATTCTAAGACAATCTAAAAATGGCCCTCTGCGCGGTTAGGGTCTGACTGCTGGCGGGAGGTCGTGGGTTCATCCCTTTCTTAAATAAATTCATTTATAGAAAACTCAATCACTTTGCCGTTCGGATTCGGCGTTAAACTGTAAGTCCTTTCTCTTGTGCGAAAAATTTTACGCCAAGAGATGTGGAGAAGCTTGGCTTGGCCCCGTTGGAGGAGCTGTATAGCCAATTTTACATTTAATCTAAAGCTTAGTACTCACATCAACGACAAAATCTAAATTCCGGTGGGTATTAGCTCCATATAACAAAAAGGGTGTCGGAATGTTTTTGTTATATTCCGTCTTGCCTTTATGCGACCGTTTGAAATTTGATGGTATTTAGCTATTGAATGGTGGTATTTTGGCGTTAAAGAGTGACACAGACCTTACACAATATAATTTAAGAAATTCAATGAACTTTGCAAAGATTCATGAAGAATCCAGAAAAAATAATACCGTAAGTGTGGCGATGCAACTAGATTGTACAAGGCTCTGCCAAGCAAGCATAAAAGTTCAAAAATGTATGTTTCTGTGAAATGCAACTGAAATGTCAAGAAAGTTCAATATTGCAAGGTCAAATCTAGGTGACGAATACATCAAATGCGACAATGATCTTGCCTAATTTGGAAAATAAACGAGCCGGTGTGTCTCAAAAATTTCAGCTACGTATTAAATTACTGACAAATAGAGAGCAAAATCTCAGCACATTATTTGGTGCCCAACAAAAATTTTTTTTCAATATCAATTGGATACGCGTTGTCTCAAACTGAAACTTG